>JABSTQ010003824.1:0-22816 GCA_013358835.2 Ixodes persulcatus
GCGCGAAAGTCAACACACCCACTTTTGTCAGTTTGCATTTACAGTTTATTTCTCAATTAATCCAGGTTAACGAAATTTGGTAGAAATGTGCGGAACATAAACATAAACATAATGATTTTCTTTCAAATTGAATAAACGGTTCAGAAGTTCACTGCTTCGGGGTAGTCTCCTCGCCGCACGAGTCAGGCGAAGACAAACCAACGCAGAGCCATTTATTGAGAGAGTTTGGCCATACATTGCTTTGAATAGGCGAGCATCTCGGGGCCAACCACAGGCCGCGAAACAGCCCCTAGCGGTGGTCGTGTGATCTAAATTTGTGACACGACTATACTTCGTTTCACCTTATGTGCGAGCGAAGGCAAAACTGGAAGCGCGAGCACGGAAGCTCCGTGCGTTCAGGCTTTGCTCGAGCGCGCGAGCTGGGGAGAAATGCAAAAAGCGCTGGTCTCGCGCTTCTAGCTTTGGCTTCGCTCGCAGATAAAGTGAGACGAAGTATAATTTGAGCCGTGCCGAGCGGAACTCCGCGTCTCAAGACGCTCGCGCACCCCACCCTTTGCACTGTTTTCTTTCAGCCAGTCTCAGGACGCTGTTCTAGCAGTGCAAGACAAAGGCATGGGCACGAGCGCGTGGCTTTGGAAAGTGCCTCATATGCACGAAGTCTCGTACAAACAAAAGCGTTTCGCTGAGCAAGGCTCACGCGCCTGTGCCTCTGTCTTCACTGCAGACATTTGTGAGATGGAGTAGAGGTCTCCTGATTGGTCGACGCTGTGTCACAAATTTAGTTTACGCTCTAAGCGTGGGGGGAATATTCGGCGCTGGCGGCGGCCTTTGCTCCGCCCAGACTTGTGCGTAATCCGTTACAAGTAACGAAATTACTTGTAATCCCTTACATTTATCAGTAATTTAGTAGCGGAATAATTACATATTTTCTAGAGTAATTTTAAAGTAATTCCCTTACATTTTTTACGTAACGGATTCCTTGTAATCCGTTACATTTTTTTTTCAGGACCCCCCCCCCCCCTTTTCTAAAGAAAGGGTTCTTTTCATTTTGGTAAAGTCGAGTGCAGTGACACTGTCACGCGTATATTGACCAGCGCAAAGGGAGTCTTGGCACTCTTCAGTTCCACAAAGCCTTTTTTTTTCAACACCTAGCCCCTGAATCTATTTTTTTGTTTTCGACACTAACAACAATGTCAAAAAATCCAAATAGACATTTCTACAACAAAAAAAAAAGGGGGGGGGGGGCAAGTTATATCCGCTTTTTTTTTAGTTCCTTTGTTTTCTTTGCGATCGAAGACGGGGAGAGGAGGACACAAAGTGATTGTGTGCCTCTTCGAGAACCTCGAGGCGGTAAGTGCACGGACAAGAATTAACAATGTCCTTCTCGGTTATAGGGACTACGACCATTTTTATAATGTCACAACACGAGACAACGCTCCGTCGACCCGAAAATCCACTAAAAGATATGTGATACTATGTGAAGGTGTTATTGCCACAAGCATCCTCGTTCGTTGCTGCACACGTATCATCTCTTAGAAATCAGATTTTTTTTTTATTTCTTTCACCTTATCTGACACTGTTTTAAAAGCTACTTATGTTTTTGCAGTCCAAACTTCTATAGTAGTTTACAAGTCAAGAAGGTAGCGGCAAATGCCCCTCAAAGGGAATCATATATCCCTCCGCCACCTCCCCATCCAATAGCGTCCCATCGTTTCCGTGATGTCGTGGCCAACGCGGGAGAGGGTTTTGCCTTGCTTTGAATATTTGCTTTATCTTTCGACCTTGACTTAGCGTTGTGGAAGCCACGAGAGGGAGATTAGAAGTCGTTTTTGTTTCCGATGGAAACAAAAACGACTTTGGGGGATTAGCTTCCCCCTCCGATAGATACAAAGGCCACTTTCGGGGGCTCGGTTTCCGCTTCTGGTCAAGAGATCCAACGAGTCAAAAGATCCAACGAGTCAAAAGGTCCAATAATGGATCTTATGACTCGTTGGATCTTTTGACTCGCCAGACACGAGTCAAAAGATCCAATGTGGGTCAAGAGGTCCAACGAGCCAAAAGATCCAACGAGTCAAAAGGTCCACGGCGAGTCAAGAGGTCCAACGAGTCAAAAGATCCAACGAGTCAGAAGGTCCAATAATGGATCTTTTTACGCCTTGGACCTCTTGACTCGGCAGACATGAGTCAAGAGATCCATTGCGGGTCAAGAGCTCCAATTACTCAAGAACTGCCGCTTCATATTGCAAAGGAGTCACGGAAAGCCCCTCACCGCTCCTTCCCTAGTCGCGGGGAGGCGTTGTACAGTATGGAATCAGCTCAGTAGGCCTAAGTAGGCCTTGAGCCAAACGCACGGGGGCTCAGCATAATGCTCAGCACCCCCTAGAAAATGTCAGCGGCTGCTTAAGCCCCCGTTGTCCCCCCCCCCCCCCCCCCCGATTCCGGGGTCCCTGACGCACTAGATTCTTTGAACATTAAAATCATTTCACGGCCCCTTTAAAGGGGTCATGAAACGTCATCGGGTTGGAACGTTCATGACTTTGCCGGTTTGTACTGGTCCCAGCCTGGCATAAGTATAATCGCACAGACCGCCACTGATTCAAAAACTTCTCTGTCCCGGTGAAATTGTGAAATCGCGAAGATAAAAGGGGACTATTTCTTTCAGTCTTGCCTTTATAAAGCTGGATTACGTGATTGTGGAATCGAAATCACCCGACTGACGACAGTCGAGCCCAGCTCATGCATGGATTGGACACGAGAACTACGTGAGCACTCTACTTCAGCTCGTAACAGTCAATGCCTCGGCGGACACTCGGGTAGTGGCTCGTGTCCAACCACTGCGATGATGAGACTAGCCCAACTCCAACAACGTCTGAGCTGAGCACACGTTCTCTACTTTGTCAAACCCAGCACGTGGGTATGATTAACGTTAAAGGTATAGGATAGGCGCCAGGCCACATGGCCGCTTGTTCTGGCTCCGAGTTGAAAGGATGAACGATGCTTATATTTCTCAAATTTATTTGGCGACTGTGCTTAGAAAGAAAAACTCATGCAAGTTTATTCAGTGATTAACGTTAGGGAGTGATTCTAACTAGTATTTAGCAAAAGTAGAAAAATAGTTTCAAGGCTCCTTTAGGATGCGCCTTAGATGGCCAATTCGAAGAGAGGAACTCCCAATAATTCACCGGTTCTTTTCGTGCAGGTACGATATCGAACTTGGCCAATGGGAAGGCAAATGACGAAAAATAACTCAAAATAGTAATTTAAAATATATGTATTTTTTAAAGGCGGGTTGATATTATGGTAAACTTTTCCTTTTTAATAAACTTCTAGGGTCGACACAAGATATAACGAAATTTAAATTAGCATTTGATAAGCGGTCGCTGTAATGGATCGTGGGATGCAAGGCTCAAAATATGTCGCGAAAATGTGGAAAGTACAATGGGGTTTTCTTCTCGGCTTTATTACGTGCGAATAAAATAATTCAGTTTGCACAAACAAAATCGACTAGGTGCCGTACATTAAGAAGATAATTAATATAGAACTTCCGTGATTATGCAAAAAAAATATATATACAGTACAATCTCGATAAACGGAACCTGAAGGGACCAGGAAAATCTGTTCCATTTATCAGGAGTTTCATTTACTGAGGGTGTGTAGTGTAGGTAAACTAAAAATGTTGAATGCCAGCTTAAATGCTGTTTTCACAAGTGCACAATTTGTAAACACCAGCAAGTGAATGTAGAAGGCAAAATAATTAACAAAAACACCAAATTGCTGCTTTTGTATATTCACATTATGGGTCCAATGACGGGACGGTTCTCACCCCGGGCTCTTCTTAGCCACAACGCCACTCACTTCTCAAGCTCTTCGTGTTCAGGAAGTCGCAGCCTCATCCTCTTTGGTCCAAATTGCGTACTGCTGAACGCACTCCGCAGCTTTTCCTTCACGTGAAGAATCCTTGTCAGGCTACTTTTGAGAGTGGCATACTTCGTTGCAAGCGCCGTTTTCGTGAAGCAACCGCTATCAAAATCATTAATGACTTCGATTTTTTTTTTCTAACGTGAGCGCACGGTGTTTTCGCTTTGTGGCCGCCATCGCAGAAAGTAGGACACTAGGCCTACGATGCGAGCAGAAGCCCTGTTGAGCCAAGCCTACCCAACATAGCCACCTATGCGTAAAAATGAGAAAAGAAAACAAAAAAAAAAAGCGTACATGCTAATTTTGGGCAATAAAGCTAATAAATATTAAGAACATTTATAATACTGTTTTATTACTCAAGAGTTATTTTTCTTTTCTGCGATAGCGAAAAATATGTCGGCGACATAGTTTCGTTTTCAGTTCCGTTTACCCGGAGGCGCAAGAATTTGAGTTCCGATTAACGGGAGTGTTTTTACATTGCATGAATACAAAACCAAAGAACTCCGCGATAGTTGTTTCGTTTAAGCGACAATTCCGTTTAAGCGATTTCCGTTTATCGAGATTCTACTGTATATATATATATCGGTACTATCGCGATACATCGAAAGACGAATAAAACTGTGCATGGCTTTTGATCAATGCTGCTCAACCTGAACACGAGCCAGTGAAGCGTGTGCATGAACAGCAAGACAAGTGGTACTAGGGTCCTTCTCCAACCCTGAAATGCCTCGAACACAAAGTTGTTCAAGGCGTCGCGCTCTGGGCTTCTAGCATAAACTGCGGTTCATCCTTAGGTGAAGCGAATTATAGCCTGGGGTCTTTAGGTGCACCACGCAGTAGTGATTAAACGAACGTAAGCCGATTCTGGTTCTCCGTATAGCGTGGTGCCCGTCAGCAGTCATGCTGCACTGGCCGGCAAGATACTGCGACATGTCGACGCTCTGGATGACTGCCAAACATTACACTGTCGAAATGATCCACATAACCCTTCCTCCCGGTTGAGCTCATGCTGCCTATAGAACAACGTGCTGTTTCCATACAAGCCCTCACAAAATGTGGGAAAAGGCGCAGTTTCTGCACGAGGTGTGGCCCCTGCACGTGCGCAGGGAGCGCGTCAAGTGGACCGCCTGCGCGTGCGCAATGCCGATATACTCCGTTTCACCTTATGTTGTACCGCAGCGAAGGCTAGAAGCACGAGCTCATAGCGTTGGCAGCTGCCTTTGGGGCACGAGAGCTTGTGCGGCCGAGATGTGCCCTAGAGCAAAGAGCTCGCGCTTGTAGCCTTTCCTGCGGTACAACACAAGGTGAAACAGAGTATAGCAGCACCACCAATGGGGCGGGACGTCAGCACCGCGTGTTGGCCTATTAGCGGCGAGATGTTTTGGTGGCGCCCTCCTGTGGTTCCCCCTTGTGACGTCATTACCTTGCAAACAACAAGTTCGATGGTGTTTGTAAATAGCATGGTGGAAGCTTGAAATCATTGCGCTCTCAAAGGAACACTGCCAACACCGTCAAAATTAAAGTTCTTTCATTCCTCTTATTTCCGTCGATGATAAATCCCCTTTCCGACGTCATAGTCAGCGTTCGGCCAATCGGGGAAGGCCGACCACAGCGACGCTTTCGGTCGCGCACGGGGCTAATACGTGCCTCGTAATTCAGTCACCAATTAACTGTTCGTTGATTTCTAAATTCGAGAAACACCCTACGTCCCCACTACCGTGCAGCGTGCACAACTCTCGGGAAATTCCTGCGTTAGTCAAGCATACCGCACGAAGAGATGGCGTTGGTCACCGTCCGATTAAACTGGAAAACGCAAAGCGCCGTGACACAGCCAGCCATTCAGTATCCCAAAATCTGTCGTCCCCGAGGCCACTGTATCCTCTTCTCTCATCTCCCTCTTTTTTATTGCTTTGTTATTAGACACGGGATCCCACCCTGCTTCAGTGCAGTGACCGTCATTCCCCTCCTTGCCACCCGAAAGCCGTCATTCATCGTAGTTTTGCCTTTCTTTCTTTTCCTGCTCTTCTTCAAAGCCCATTCCCCCTTCCCCGGTGATCGGGCGAGAGTCAAGAGGTCCAATAACGGATCTTTTGACTCGTTGGATCTTTTGACTCGCCAAACACGAGTCAAGAGATCCAATGTGGGTCAAGAGGTCCAACGAGTCAAGAGATCCAACGAGTCGAAAGATCCACGGCGAGTCAAGTGGTCCAACGAGTCAAAAGATCCAACGAGTCAGAAGGTCCAATAATGGATCTTTTGACGCGTTGGATCTTTTGACTCGATGGACCTCTTGACTCGGAATCCTCGGTTTCCTCTCCAATGAATACAAAGGTCGCCTTCTTAAAAAAAAGGGGGGGGGGGGGGAGGGGGGTCGGAGACAAGTTGGCATCACTCTGTAGCCATTATCTATATATTCATTGAAGCGGAACAAGGGGTGTTTCCAGGGAACTATTCTTTCGACTGCGGATGGATTTCAAACAGTCGCATCACGATTATGGGAGGAGCTTCTCCTACCTTCTTGACTTGTAACCGACTATAGGGTTGGCCCACATTATTTGTGAATTCCAGCCAGGTTATGTCCATCTCAGTCACCCTTTTTATGAGTCAGCTTTTCGCGAGCACTTCGAAAATGGTAATAGTCTTCCTTTTTTTTTTGTTGTTGCTGTGTTTACCCCAGCAGGACGCATCCTATCTCAAGCAGTAGATGGTGGCTGACATAGACTTGCTATTCTGGGCTTGAGGGGAGAGTGAAATTCGTGAGTGGGGCCATAGCGCGGCTTACTTAGTACTCTGCCCTTCGCTGCCCGTGGCATCAGCGGACGTCTACTGGAGAACACCGGAGTAAACTGCAGTCGTTTCGTGCTCCGTGCGTTTTTGAACGGCACCAAAAAAGGTACACACGACAAACGTGCGTTTACATTTCCTTGTTTTAACCGACGTTCTAATTGTTATATATGTCCTTTTTTTTCGATTACTTCTATTTATATACTAGAAACCTTTTTTTATTCACCAACGTCTCAACCGAGGCTCGACCTGTTCAGAACCAAAGGGAGAAGAATATCAAGCCAAACCTTATATATTAATTTATTATCACCTTACCGTTACAACTGTGTGATGCTAATGTCTGGCAATATATGCCGGTATAGTAAGATGGACATAAATCAATTGTTATTCTAGTTTTGGCTAGATGTATGATGACTTCTACAGCTTCACCGACTCCAGCAAAACGGAGGCCACCAAGCGGGAAAACCGGGAACCAGCCGGACCAGGTCGCTCCGCGCCTCTCCGCGTCTCGTCTCTGGTGGCTTTCGCGGACACGTGTTGTCGGCGCGGTGGCGAACAATGTAATTTGACGAAAGTCCGAAAATTTCTTAATTTTGCTTGAGTGCTCATTAGTGTGGTGAAGCCTCGGTAGATTGTTTCCTTCCATCACGTGTTTGAAAGCCCGTTTACTCCACAACACACGGACGCATGCTTCCGATTTCTTTGATGGGGAGGAATCACGGAAAAACATTTTGATTTCTTGTCTGTCTCGAATCACATTCAAAATGACGACTACTTGGTAACTGATAAGTGGTTTCTTTATAAGGATGTAAAACAGTGGACTGAGAAGGACAGACGAGGTGTTTCACTGGAGGGAACACCAATGTTGCAGTCAAGTGAATGCGAAGGTTCGATAGCTGCTTTTCTTGAGTTTGGTTGTGTTCGATTAGCTTAAAGTTTGAGCCGCCCACGCCGGTCGATGCGTAGGCTATTCATCTTGGCTGCTTTTCGCCGAAAAAGCCTCTGGACCACACTGAAGGAGTTGGTCTGATTTCGCAATTACTTGATTCAGGAAAACCTGCTCGCTGCATATGATTAACGAGGGAAATTATCTGCTTTCAAAAGGTGGGGGACGCGTCTCGCAAAGTTAGAAACTGTCACGGCATTATGATCTATCGCGCCTCCAATATTTATATTACACCCCCGTCGAAGCCAGCAGCAATATACGTCTACATTGCTCAGGTTGACCGGCCACAAAAAATACTAATTTTCTCCGTTCAGGTTTCGAAGTCAAGTTCAATGCAGAGAGGTTCTGCGTGAATCTCCGATGAAGACACTCTTCAGTTTGGCCGCATTCGTCTCCGTGCTACCGGCTAGAACCATTTGGCTAAGTTTAAGTAGTGTCTCTCTGTCTGTCAAATATACTTTTATTCAGCAGTTCACCTAATAGCTAGTCAACTAAGCTCATATTTCAACCCGGAGAATATACTAATATCGCTTTAGTGGGACATAGTAAGTCAAAATGACTTCTCGATTGCTACTAAGACCTGAATTGAAATACGAGTATCAGCCGCTTAGTAGGGCGCCAGCGGGTTAACATGCTCCTTGGCTCAAGAAGCGCTTGCTTAATTTTCGTAATTTTCCTGTAGCCTGTGTTGTTGACCGAGGAGACGACTGGAGCTGTTTCTTAAAGGCGTATACGCACAAAAGCTCCATTTCGCGGACAGATAAGTCGCATGGTAGAGGCATGCGAGTTAGCTGAAAATTACTTTCGGTGGAACAATTCTGTAGTCCTCGCCGCTTTCCTTAGATGATCAAAACTGATTAGAGTCTATTACCGCCTCTCCGGAGCCCATAGTTTCGGTTTTGAACGAAATCTCCGAAACGAAAGTTTGACATGAAAAGAACAAAAAGCACCGAGAAAAGAAAACTATGCTCTGCAAGTTTATGTGCACCGGCTACACTTAACCGTCTCAGTTCAAATACCTATAAAATTGGGCATTAAACAAAAGAAAATCTGTTAAATTGAATGCGCGACCCGTTCAGGCGGCCCGGCCGAGCCGACGCGACCTGGACTCAGCCGCCATGTTTGTTTGGTGGTGGCACCCCCTATAGGTCGCTGGAGTCACGAATTGAGAATTTTAGTAGATCGTCCCGATGACTCCGATAACGATACCCGATTATCCGCCGCCACTTTTGCGGATTCATCATATCGTTATCAGGGGCATCGAAGTAATCGAAACGATCTACTAAAATTTTCGAGGTCCGTTCTATCTTCGAGGTAAATAGTACTTCCATTGCTTCGCTGAATAAGAAGCTCAATACAGAGCACGAAGCATTTGTGAGGCACAACATGGCACTCCCATCCAGTGCCTCAGTTCAAAGGGTGTTCAGCGTAGCAGTCGACATCTTCAGTAAGAAATAACGCAAAATGTCTGACGAGACTTTTGACTGTCAGCTGTTGCACAAAAAACTCAAGGTCATTAAATGTAACAGGTTGCAACAATAAGAACTTGAATAACCCTCTTCCCTTTGTTTCTTAATTGAAGACAATATTGTTGAAAGTAACGCCACGAAAGTAACGGATTACATTTTGGGGTAACGGTCACTTACTTTTATGGGAGGGTAATCGTAATTGTAATAAATTACAATTTAGCCTCGAGTAATTGTAAAGTAATTTCTTACTATTTTTCAGTAACGTGTACAAGTCTGGCTCCGCCTATTGGCCATACTCTCCCAATACACGGCTCTGAAGCAACGGCTTGCGAGAAACAAAGGAAAATACAAAGAAAGCAACCTGTAAGCGTGATGACCTACGAGTGTGAAGACCTGTGATTGTGGTGAGCGTGACGACCTGTGTGATTGTGAGGACCGTGCAGGAGCTGTGAGTGTGAGGACCGTATTGACCTTTGAGTGTGAGGACCGTGAGGACCTGTGAGTGTGATGAGCATGATGACCTGTGAGTGTGAGGACCGTGAGGAGCTGTGAGTGTGAGGGCCGTGAGGACCGTGATGACCTGTGAGTTTGATGAGCGTGATGATCTGTGAGCGTGAGGACCGTGAGGGCCTGTTAGTGTGAGTACCGGTCTGTGAGCGTGGAGAACCGTGATGATCTGTGAGTGTGAGGACCTGTGAGTGTGATGACCTGTGAGTCTGATGATTCGTGATGACCTGTGAGTGTGATGACGTGTGAGTGTGATGGAGCGTGACGACCAGCGAGTCTGATGACCTGTGAGTCTGATGATACGTGATGACCTGTGAGCGTGATGACCGTGATGATCTGATAGCGTGACGACCGTGATGATGACGGCGAGTGATTTTTGGTTTTCTGTTAAACCGTGAGCGTGAGTCCGGGTGATGGCCCTGTTTTGAATAAATCGTGATCGTGAGTGGGCGTGAGTTCTGATTGAGGAAATAATGGTGATCGTGAGTTTGAGTGAGTACAGCTTAAAATGCCGACCTATGGCTGCCAGGGGAGCCAAGTTGGGGCAAGGTGAAAAGTGGAGAGGATATAGAAAAGGAGGAGGCGGGCAAAAGTAGAAAGCGAGAAGCGTACGTCGGCCTTTAAGCTGAGACTCCAACCAAAGCTAGCCACAAGAGCGAGCTAGCCGGCGCTTCTGGCTTTGAGACATGCATTTCTAGCGCAAGCGCACGTTCTCCCGAAGAACGCTTCAAAGCAGCGACATTGAGCTCTCGTGATTGTGACATTGGCTGCCGAAACGCCCCGACACCGACAAGCGGCAAGCACGTGCAGAAGGCGCGCGAAGGGATCTTTGGCAGGCGTGCAGTCACTCGTGCTAACATCGCGAGCTCCGATAGACTGCAAGTCTGACAAAGATACCTTTAAAGGGGTACTCCGGCGATTTTGAGCTACCTCAACTAACTATATTTTCTGACTCCCCGGCCTTTACCCTTTCCGGTATGCTATTTAGTATCGCGAAATTCATAATAGTTATGCGAAATCGGCAAATGAAAATGATGCAAAAACCAACCTTCAAATTCACCCGCACTTTTCAGTGCCGTGACGTCAGTGGCGGGCAGGCTTGCCAGTCGAGAGAACAGTCTAAAAAATAGAATATGCCAAGCATTTCTTCGGTGCTAGAGCGCGGATCCTGGAGCGAGCTTCCAAAGCATTCATTTGACACCATAAAGCTGCTTCAAATCAGTTGGGAACAAATTCTACAGACCAAAGAGTGAACCCCTGCCTTCCACTTACGTCACTTTTTCGTTGTTGCCAGTAGAGACTTTCAGTTTGAAAAACACGGTGAGGACCAAAATTGTCAATTCAATAACTTTGCGAAAAAAAATTATTTTAACCTAATATTTGGGATACTATTTTAGCGATGTTGTTTGGCGAGTTTAGCAAAATTTCAAGCAAATCGGGGACCATGAAGAAATCGCCGGAGTACCCCTTTAAGCTGCTTCAATGGGTTTGATCCCCACCCCTACCCGTTTCGGTCTGGATGAGCATCGTAGCGGCGTGCGATCGTGTGTCACTACTTCGTGTCTATTTTTGTTTGCGGTTTCTCCACGCTAGTGGTCCCTGAAACCCAGTGGACAACGAAAGAGTTTAAAAATATCAGCGCAACATCTTTTAATTTGACAACTCGGAAACACCTCCTCCGACGGTGGCGCCGCGTGGTGCCGAATGCGCGCGCATAACGGCGCTCCCTTTCACTATACGTCACATTCACTGGGTTTCGTGATTGGCGAGAGCCGTCCCAGAAATTTTGAAGCGGAATAAAGTATATCACACGTTAACCGTCATTATTTCTCTAAAACGTCGTTTTTATAGAGCTAATAAAGTTGCAAATTAAAGTTCAAAAAGGGCGAAAACAACGCCTCGTCGCTCATGCGCGCCTCCCAGCGGCGGAGTACCTCCTACTCGCCGAGGTGGCTCCGGTGGCGAAGTTGCGCGAGACGAGCCTTCCGCGGCTTTCGAAGCGGACTGAGGCAGAGACGCGTCGCGGCCCTTGCGTGGTGTGTCCTCGTGCGGCGCGACGCCCAGCTCCGCACTCCTTTTTAAGAATTCGGCGCTCAAAATCCGATAAGCCCGGTAAATTCATCGATGATGGCAACCCGATTCCAAAGCTACGATGGTTGCAGCGAGGCCTAATGGCCGACCGGGCCGACGGGCTATCAACCAAACTCGCGTCCAATTGGCCAACCGCTTTGCTCCAATCGCTAAACTGTTTCATTTTACGTCATGAAGCGCATTGTTTTGCTTATTTAAAGTTGTTTTCTGCAATATTTAATTTGCTAATAACTCACAAATTATTGCGAATTTCTGTAATATTTTTTTTCCCTCGGTGTTCCTGCTTTCATGGAGCTCCGTTTCAGCGCGAACTTCAAACCAGTCAAAAAATTGTTGGTGGGCCCCTTTAAAGACACCCATTTTAACGGTTGTCCTGCGTTGGCTAAATTTCTCATCTACAGCTGAGAGAGGCAAGTCGGCCGTTGAGACAGACCCCGGTGTAAGATACACTCTTTAGGTGAGGACACGGCGGGGCTGAACGCGCGGCGCGAGGAATCAGATAGCGTTCGTTCGACGGGCATCCGAAAGGCTGCATCATTCCGCGGCCACCGTGCCCGCGGCTGACAGTGTCGCCGGTGGGCAAACGGCGAAACTGTGTGAGAGCGAAAAAAATTATCTCGTTGCAATGACAGCCCGGTACACCATGGTCTTTCTGCACGAGCGACAACCTCGCTAGAGCTCTGCGCGTGTGGGGCATGAGGCGGCATGAGCCGTCTTTGCCGTGCCCACGGGTCGACGAGTCATCTGCCGGCGCCGCTTGAAACCATAGTGAGAGAGAGAAAGAGAGAGGGTGAAAAGCGAACTTTATCGGCACGTCGCGAGGAGCGCGCTGTCCTTAAGAGTATTATCTTACACCTTGAGACAGACTAAGGTCAGGCTGTACAAGGAATATTCACTGGGTGCCATATTGGTGGGTGATGTCTAGAGCGCATGCTCTGAACGAGCCCACATTAATGGGCTGCTAAGACCGGCAATCTTGATGGTGTGGAATGCAAGTTGCAAAAGAACCGGGGAAGCTCGCAGGGATTTCCCCAGACCCCCCCTAGGGGGGGTTTAGACCCCCCCTCGTTTTTCCGAAGGCACCCCCTTAATTCACAACGACTCCTATATTCGCAATGACCCCCCCCCCCCCCCCTTTAACCCCCCAAAAAAAATTTAGACACCCCCCCTGATTTCGATTCCTGGGGAAACCCCTGGAAGCTCGCGATCAGCCACGCGCTCAGCAGCCGTGCACACAGCTATGGCCGCCAGTGAATACTTCCTATAGACATACACACGCAACAATTAAGCGGTATTTTTGGCATATTGGAACTCGGACACCAGAGAACAAACAGACGAAACAACTATCGTCTGTTCGCGGTAACTGTGTCGTACAATGTACATATGGCAGTAGAAGCGCTGGCTACCCTCGAATGCAGGCCAATGCAATCGCCCTTACATACATGTGATGATCGCTGGTATCGCCACGGCGAAGAAGACGAAGCGCGCGCTCTGGGAGCGCGTGCCAGAAAAACGGAATGAATAAAATGGTAGCCTAAGACCGAACGCTGTCGCTTTTTGGCCGTGCTCCTGGAAGTGACTCTGCGACTCGATGAAACTGTTCACTGTGGCGCGAAGGTCGGCCACGCTGCTGGTCAACGCCGCAATGGGATCGCCTGTGGGTCGTATAGTGGCTTCTGAAGTGTTACCCACGGCGGCGCACAGTATTGGTGTCCCCGTACCCGCATACAGTTGCCCAATGGATTTTAGCCTTGAGGCTATCTCAAGAGCTTTCTCAGACGTTGCAGGGTCAGCGGCGAGGACCTCGTCACGCAGCTTGGGTTGGAGACCCACAATGAATTGGTCCCGTATCATCGGGTCGCCCACCTGTAGTGACACCTCTGGATACGCCTGTCCAAAGAGGTCCAAAGAGGTCCACAAGGTCGTAGGCGTAGACGTCTAGGGCTTCCGTGAGTTGATGACCGCGGGACCGAAACTGTGCCGCAGACACAGCACGCTGGCCCGCCGACGCCAAACGAAGTGTCAACGCCTTCACTAGTGCGGGTAAAGTGGCCTTGTCTTGGCCGGGAAGATGCTCGAAGACGCGGAAGGCCCATCCTCGGAGGCGTGTCGGCAGGTACACCAACTTTTTGGCGTCGTCCCAACCGTTAGCTGCCGCGCAAGCGGAGAAGAGCTTTGCCCATGACTCAAAGCTTCCCTCACCGGTGAAGATGTCCGGGAGAACGGGAAATACAGGTTCGGTGGCCATCCCACCGCTGCCACCAATTGTAACGTGACGGCCAAAAAGCGACAGCGTTCGGTCTTAGGCTACCATTTTATTCATTCCGTTTTTCTGGCACGCGCTCCCAGAGCGCGCGCTTCGTCTTCTTCGCCGTGGCGATACCAGCGATCATCACATACATATAGAGAGACCCGCATGACAAACTCCGTCCTCTCTACTACTTTACGGAATTCCTCCTCCTCCTCCTCATATAGAGAGAGATAGAGAAAGAGGGAGAAAGAAAAAAAAAACGGAGAGAGAGACAGAGGGAGAGAAAGAAAATGAGAAAAACACGAAGGAATGGGGAAACTAAACTCGTGGGGCCTTAGTCCACAGTGCGAGGTTTTGGCCCAAGTCTGTGCAAGCGGGTTGGACGGTGTGACTCACGACTTCTACCGCGGGCGCTTGGATTTTCAGCAAGGGAAAGCTTTTCTTCTTCTTTTTTTTCTTCCCTTTAGAAAATAATTACACAAAATAAACGTAAAACCGATTTCAGTTTTTTTTTCCTCTGAAGCCTACTGCCCGCCTATTCCGGACAACCCTAAAAAATAAAAAAAAGATGTAACAAAGAAACACACACACACACTCATGCACATAGGCTACAAAAAGAACTGTCCCTCCGTGTACAAGGGCTAAATCGTCAACGAAAGGGGTTTAGAAAGCAGAAGTAAAAAATTACACAAAATACTTAAAGGCCAAAAACACGAAGTTTCCCAGCGTGATCTTGCGGGGAAAACGTGACTAATACTTATTTTTCACCCTTTCCCCGTCCAAATCCGTCCAAGCATTTCCTAGAATCCCTACAGGAATCTTCCCTCCTCTCGTTTAATTCTTTCGCCTTTCGCTCCTAGAATTTTTTATTGCGCATTTTATTTTTTAACTTACATCTATCCGAATTTTGAGCCAACCCATTCTACTCCCTTTTTTTTCCCCACTTAGGTCGTGTCCTGCGCCACCCACACTCCCTAATTCCATGTTTTATTTTTGCCCCTCATTTTAAAGCCAAAAACGCGAACTACTCTCCAACCCTTTTATTTTTTGTCGTCGCGTTTATTCGTTTTGTTTGTTAGTCTTGTTTTATTCAAAATCGTCTTGTTCGGTTTTATTTCTGACTCCTTGCCCAAAACGTATTTTTCTTTTTCGTATTATTACATAGAAACGTACACAACGCAAACGCGCTCACGCACTAATACTCTGTAGGTTTCAGTCGCAGGAATGCTTGATGTCCGGAAAGTAAAAATAATAATAGAAAAAGAAGATCGTGTCACATTCGATGTAGAACGCGGTCATTATATATACGAGCCCTTTATCTCCATCGTTTTATCCTTTTTATCTCTATTGGTTCTTTTTTTTTTTCATGTGAAACCTTCAGTTTATGTTACTACCCCCTCCCCCCCCCCCCCCTCCCCCCCACCCCCTTTTTTTTGTCTGATTATAGACGTTTGCAGGCAGCCACGCTTCGAGAGGTAGTCTGGCCACCGTGGATAGAAAACGCTTTGTTTTGGGCGCCAGGCTAGAAACCGCGGGTACACCTCAGCTATTATACTTGACCATCACGCGATCTAACCGCACCAGTACCAAGATGGCGGCACCCAGAGGCCTATATACTTGCAAACGTCTATAGTCACTGACACCTTAAAAAGCGCAGGGTGTGGCAAGTCCCGAGCATCTCATTATCGCTCGGCAACCAATCAGATTTCCCCATCCAAACATCAGGCGTGAATGTAATGGGCAACACCCTGCGTCTTTTCCGAACTCGGGGACAATAGGAAATACGCGTACGTGCGATACTGCCGGGACGCGCATGCGAATCTTGCCTGCTTGCGTGCCGTGTCTTCGCCACATAACTATGATGTAATGATCTAGAGGCACAAGTCCCATGCACTCGGGCCGCTTCAGAAAGGCGGGACATAGGACGCCGACATCGGTGGAGCCGGTTGCAGGTCCCGATGCGCCTATATTGCCGGCCACGCCTTAATAGAAACCAAGGAGTAGCAAAGCATCACCTGTGAGGTCTGTCCCTAAATTTTTTTCTAGCTTACTTTACAGAAAAACAGCAAGATGGCGCATTGTATAAAAACAATTAGCAAGCGCTCAAGCAACTTCACCTCGGTGCGGCGAAACGAACACGCCGAACCTTCGTCTGCTTTCTTTCTCTGTTCTTTTGTCTCTTTCCTTCTCGTTCTTTCTCTCGGGACTAGCGATGTCGGCGCTCGGGACTTACAGCCGTTCTGTTGCAGTCTGCTGCCGAAGCAGCGGTATAATCAAACTGCTAACCGGCTTGATCGAACCGCTCACCGGTTTGAGGAAACAGCCGACCGGTTTGACAAAACCAGTGAGCAGTTTCAAACCGGTCCGCCACGCCGCTATGCGGTTTGAATAGGTTCGCATACCGTTAGCTCAAACCTGTGAACAGTTTGACCAGGCCGCTGAGCAGTTTCACCAAACCGGTGAGCAATTTGGTTATACCGCTAAATGAAGGATTGAAACGGTTACTGGTATTGTTGAACGGGCACCGGTATTATACCTGTCCAAATCACAAACGTTTGTTTTTAGTAGGGATATGAAGGAGTAGTTGATATTTTCACCGTACGATTTAAATTTTAATAGAAACACCTCAAAGGTGCGATGAACTTAAAGAAACTTAACTGAAACAAAGCTACGCAGTGATGTCTTTATTTTCTACTTCGTTCTCAAGCTTTAGTTGTTGAAAATGTATTTATTTTAGGAAGAAAGAGGTGATTAGGACCCGCGGGTGTCTTGGCGGATGCCATGTGGTAATAAATGCTATGAGTAGCCTAATTCTGTGTCATACCTCTATAGCATGGTGTCAACAACAATATTTCTTATAAATGATCGAATCGTAACATTGTTCGTCCTTAGTTAGCTTTGCTTTCTCACGCGAATAATGCGGGAAGGTCCGAACGAACGGAACAGGACGCTTTTCTAGTAGTGTATACGTTAGTGAGTTCTTCAGCATTGTAGCAATGTTTGAGCGCTTCAATTTAACACGAATTCCTCAATTAACTAAATTAAATAAATACGACTGAAAAAAAAGAGTGAGGGAGTGAAACAAGTAAAGATATGAAACAGGGGAACAATGTGATAATAAAAAGAGGCTACATTATCCGCATTACGATGTTTCACCCCTTTTTTGCTATGCCTAAATACGTGCGGTATATTTATTATTTTTCTATGCCGTAATTTTTGCTTTTTTCTTCATATTTATATCCATTCCAAAGCCATCCCTTTTTTCCCTCGTCCACTGTTTTTATGTTTTCGTTTTGTCTACGAGCTTTAAAATAAATCCCCATTGTATCACGAGGAGACAGAATTTCGGGTAATTCTGTTTTGTTTTTTTTTTGTTTTTTTTTCCCCTTACCCTTTCTGCTTTTCGGCCTTGAAAACACGTTTGCTTGGGGAAACAGCCCTTGCACGTTTTGCGTTTTCGGGACATCTTTCCCTGCGTTCCCCGTTCGCGTCGTTTTTATCCACAGAGTTCATTTAAAAATGTTACCTTTGATTCCTTGGAGTTGGCGAAGATCATGTTGATGATGATGATGATGATGATGACAAAGCTTCCTAAAACGATGACTCACGCTGCGGGGTTGCGTGGTGAGGCGCCCAACGCAATCCTGCACTAAAAGGGTTTTGGGGGAAATGCGTATTTTTATTTGTAAAAGTTACCCTAAAAAAGAAAATTTAAAAAAAAAAACACGAACAAACGCCAAATACCAAGAAGAGAAAGAAAGCGATGAGCTCGGGAATTTTGAGTTTTAGGGAAACAGGGAGAAATTGCTCACGCTTTTCTTTTCTATACTTTTAGTCGTTCGCTACCGTTATCGCGATTTGATGTATAGGTTCATTCCCCAATGAGCTGTGCGCTGTCTGGGCTTAATCTCTGGTCGACCCTTTCTTTTTTTGTGTATTATTATTATTATTCTTACGCTCGCTAGTACGCGTGTTCTTGACTCGCGTTTTTTTTGTTTTGTTTTGTTTTTTTCTCGCGGCGTGCACATATTTAATAACTAGCGGCAGCGCAGATCTGGCGGGGGGTCCGAAGAGCGCGGTAGACAATGACTCGTCGCATAAATCTCTTCCCCGCCACGTCAGCGACATCACCGAAAAGTGCTCAGCCAATTGGAGGACAGGAATGAGCTACAAGGGTTGGGGAACGCTGGACGCTTGCGTATACGTGGAGAGAAAGCATCGCGCTGCAGACTCCTGGGTAGTGTACACTGGGGTTTCAACCCCCCCTCCCCTGCAGTTTTTGATATACAGTAAATAAATGTTTAAGGAACACAAGGCGTATATCCTATTACGGTCTTGCTTGCTGCTTAGGATTTGTTGCTCGGTGATTTCGTCGGCTAACGCCGCCACCTCTTTTGACTCCAGACCAATAACGAAACGCTTTGGACTATAAACTAACATATCAGTAACTATATAGACTATCATTGTACCGGCGTGTGGTCGCATAATACTCTCTGATGCACGTTAATGGCCGCAAGATATCGGTCGTAGCACGCTGGCTAAACTGCTTTACTGCAGCGGAGTTATCCGACGCTGAGATGCTGAACTCCGTGGAGCGAATAAGCGGTAAGAAGGCGACGAACCTTCGCCACGGCGGCATGGTCACTTTGGCTCATGGCGCAACAGCCACCGTTTTGACGCACAAGGAGGGAACGCCACCTGGGAGAAATTTGTAGCTTTCGTCACTCTACGGAGTTCATGCTTGAAACAGACTAACTACACCCCCTGTCTGAAACTCCATGCAAAATGTTGACTTTTCTTTTGTCCCCTCAGAACTGTCAAACGTTACTCTGCAAAACACTTGTATGTATACTGGGTGCCCCCCCCCCCCCCCCCCCACCAAGCACACGCACCCCAACAAAAATTATATTAACTGTTTTTTTGTTTTTTTTTTTACCGCAAAAACAGACTATGCATCTCCGAACGCTCGTTCCCTGCCCAGAATGTTGTGCTTGAGGCCCGAACCAGATTCCAAAGTTTCAACACTAACCATTATCTTATTCAGAAGTTATAAGTAAGTTTCTGAAATTTTTAATGGTAAAATGGCGCCTATTGTTTGCCCGTTTTCGGTAACTGGCGCCATAGAGCTCCACGTATTTGAGAGTTCCGTCAACCGCCATTTTCCCATTAAATTTTTTTTCGAAAACTCAGCTTTAACTTTTAAATAAGATAACGCTTAGTGCTGAAACTTTGGCAACTGGTTCGAACCTCTAAGGGGTACATTTGGGCGCCGAGTGATCGTTTGGAGATGCGTAGTGTATATTTAGCGGTGAAAATACCCTGTACATTTTTCAGGGGGACACCTTGTAGTTTTGTTCAACGTAATACAAGTCGCTCTTAAATTCAGTGTCGAAATAAGGAAAGCAATACAGTCAAAGCTCAGCCCTGTCACTTGGGTGTTCTCGTAGGTAATGTACTTGTCATTTTTGGATATGCAACATTAAAATCCTCGGGCAGCTTAGGACGCAGAGTGTCACAAAGTACCCAAATTCAGGTTTCGTAAATAAACAAAGCAAAAACACACGCACGCAGTAAAAATTATAAACACTAGGTCTCAATCGCAGGGAAACAAGAGTCTTAAGAAACGTTTTTTGGGGAGGCGACTAAATCTCTCGACGAAATCCGACAAGCGGCGCCTTTGTCCCCCCCCCCCCCTCCCCAACAAAACAACGTCCTCCCTTTTATCATCGCCTCAAAATAAACTCACACCTCGTGTATTTCTTCTCTAAGTCTTCCCTAAAGCGCTTCGAAAAATCCACCCCGTAAAAAAAAAAAAAAAAACGAGCCATCCTCTAGCGCTGTTTTCGAGAAACAACTCTGATCCAAGCACGCGAAAGATCAGAACCCCGACCCAACGCGGTCACCGCCCATCAAAAACCGAGCATCGGCATCCTAGGAAAAAAAAAAAAAAAAAAAGTCAGCTTCTAAAAAGAACGCGCCAACAAACAGAAACAACAACAACGACACCTGGCGGTATTTCAAGTTGGACAAATAACACCCACCAACAAGATACGAAAGGCGCTTGTTTCTTTAAAAATAACAAAATGTATATATATATATATGATGAACAACAACGACCTGGAAGCCCATCGAACGGCATCCATCAAAATATCTCGACAGAGTGGATAGAGCGCTCCAAATCTAGTTTAGCCCCACCTACTTTTTTTTTATATACAGACATAATCTCCAGTGGCCTCTGTAAGGTATCTTGCTTGTTTGTTTGTTGTTTATTGTTTGTTTTGATGCTCCTTTAACGCCAAAATCCTCTTCCTTCGCTACATTTTCTTCCATCTTTTCTTCTATTCAATTTGTTTATTATTTTTTTTTTCTTATTCAGGCTCAGACACTGGTAGGAGTCGGTGTTATTGATTTATCCGAGTTTTATCCTCCTGAATGGCCAGTCTTCCTCCCCTCTCAAATCGTTTGTAAATATAAACCTATTTCTGTATTCCCCCCTCCGGTCCCCTACCATCAGCCTTTTGCTTCCCCCAATACACCGGCCATTCGCGGTAAGCGGTGGGCTTCCCCGCAGGACCGCGCTGCCTCGCGGCGTAGCACGCCGCTTGACGCCCCGAGTCTCTGAGCCACCAACCATGCACGAGTCAGACACGCAAGAAAATAAGAACAATAACAATAAAATAATAATACGAATGAATACATAAATAAATAATAAATAAATAAATAAATAAATAAATAAATAAATAAATAAATAAATAAGGCTGTTTATTTTTATTTATTTTTTGTTTGTTGAAGCAGAATTGCCGCGTTCTACCAATATCTTTCCGTTGTGCGGACCCCTTTTGGGCGCTTCTCGAAAACGCATAAATATAACTTGCTATTGCTGACCTCGTTTTTGTATTATTATGATATGCTTCGACACTGTGGTTTGTTTGCATGTTGGACATGAATAAAGGAAATATGGAAGCCTGTTTTTGTTGTTTCTTTTCCGTATATTTCAGTGTGTTCTTTTGTGGAGTGGAGAAGAGAGATTAACAATATCAAATCAAATGTACGATTTGGTATGGAGACTACTCGCTCGACTCCGATGTAGATGGGAAATTCAGCTTCTGCTAAAAGACCGCTCACTTGCATTCTTTAACATGCATTACGCAGTAGTGATGACGCGACCGCACGGCTCCACGATGATCATCCAGAACGAAACTAGCAGAGGCGGAGTTTGAGTTACTCCACATATAGAATGATCAAAGCCTGCGCAACATTGGCCTACTTTGACCACGATCAGTATTACTTTTGGTAGCTTAATTTGGGTATGTGCAGCTTGGCTTCCTATTAATATACCTATCACTCTTATTTATCGTTTCCTTTTATTACCTCATATTATTTAGAGGATAACCAGCTATTTTATGTCCGCTGGAAGACAACGCCTGAGCGCCGTGTTTTTTGTATACGCACTCTTGTACACGCTACTAAGAACTAGTAATCGATTACAATTACGATTACTGTAGGTTAAAATGTATTTAATTAGAATACTCGATTTCTTGATAAGAGAAGTAATTGGCCGTTACTTGAGAAAGTGACCGTTACAACGACAAATTTTTTCTGCAGGTTTGGAAACGAGGTTTTTGTAAGGTCCAGTGTTGGACTAGATTTACCAAACCATTAGCTATTTATCTTTTTAATTCACCAATTTCGGTGAGCCATCCTCCGTTCTAAGTTTTGGTTCGAGGATTCCTTGGCAGAAAACTTGATCAAACAAAGGTCGTCGTTAGGAAGGGGAGAGAAAACGTGACGGTTGCACGTAATTCGAGTACTTCCAAAAGTAATCAGCTTACTCTCCTGTTACGTCCTAATAAAAGAAATAAAATTGTTACAAAATTAATTCAAAAATAATTCATTACAAGTAATTTAATTACCTAGAATGGGTACCAAACAAGTTTGTATATTCCACTTGAATATTTTTATAGTCTTGGTTGTATTTTTTAAGAGCATTTTCGTTTGATGCAACTATTTAGACCTAACTCGAACGTACTTCTAATTAAACAGTTGCGTTTTGAGGCTCTTTTTTTTTCTTTTTCTACTGTCTTTTTTAGCATATGACACGTCAAAGACCAAAAGCTTCGGCTGTGAGCGAATGAGAACTGCAGAGTGCAAGCACGGGAAACTCAGCACTCTAATGGTGAATTCCACTCGTAGATCCGGAGCGCTTTCCAAAATCCGAGAGAGAGGCAAAATTCCGTTCCGTGAGACCCGCTCCGAATCGACGAGGGGAAGATAAACTCGCATTTTTGGAACGACCTCTCCCACGCCACTTCCGCCCCCCCCCCCCCCCCCCCCCCTCACCCGCTTCCCCCTCCGCTGTTCAAAATGGTCACTGCTTGAACTTGACAAAAACACCCAACGCCTCAGCCGACTGATCTTTCCGACGACCAGTGACAACTGTCACTGCTAGGTGCAGAAATAACACGCGACACATAACACGCGACACAGGCCGGAAGAAATTATACGTATACCGCGGCGCCCATGTCACAAATAACGACGACAGCCGCGTTCGGCACCTTCACGTACCTTTCGGCCATCTTGAAGCGGCGCGGCACGGACAGCGACTGCCATTGGTGGAGTTCAGATTTCTGGTACGACTTTAAAAAAACACAGAGGTAACAAACCATCACTTGCACGGTCGTTGCCTAATCTCTTCTTGCTTTATTGCTGGGGAAACGCCGGCGGAATGCAGTGCAAAAGGGTAAACAATCATGTACTGCAGAATGAACAGGCCTACCCTAAGCGAAAAGTCGTTCAAAATCAGTATATAAAGTGCCTGAATATACTAAAAGTATATTCAGTGTGGTCGTC
>JABSTQ010003825.1:0-54715 GCA_013358835.2 Ixodes persulcatus
GGCTTTGGGTTGGCCTCAGCGCCAGCAGCGTTCCAACGCCTGATGTCGCAGATTCTTCATGGCTGTCCTGGCGTCCTCTTTTATATTGACGACGTTATTGTCTTCGGCAAGTCGTCGGAGGAACATTTGCAGAACCTGGCCGAAGTCCTACAACGCATCAAGGATGCAGGCCTTAAATTGAATCACAAATGCGTTTTCAGTGTCACAGAGTTGACATTTCTAGGTCACAAGGTGACTGCCCAAGGCATTTCGCCCCTCCCAGAAAAGGTAGATTCAATCGTGAACACGCCTGTTCCAACCAAGGCTGCAGAACTCCGCTCCTTTTTAGGTCTCGTGGACTATTATTCGAAGTTCGTTCCCCACCTAGCTGAAGTCGTGGAGCCAATGAGAGCTCTTCTTCGCAAGGACCAACCGTTTGTGTGGACCTCACAAATTGATGCCAGCTTTTGCAAGGTCAAGCTCCTGCTTTCTTCTGACCTGGTGCTTTGTATGTTTGACCCTGCTCTTCCAATCGTAGTCTCGACAGATGCATCTGAATGCGGACTAGGAGCCGTTCTCCAGCAGCGACAGGGCCAGACATTTCGCACCGTCGCGTTTGCTTCGCGCACCCTTTCACCTGCTGAAAGGAAGTATGCTGTTGGCGAAAAAGAAGCACTGGCCTGCATTTGGGCATGTGAACACTGGCATGTGTTCCTCTGGGGACGCCCATTTACACTGCGAACAGACCACCAAGCCCTGGTTTCGCTTCTGTCTTCACGTGGTTTGGGACGACGTCCGCTTAAGGTCGCACGCTGGTGTGCAAGACTGCTCTGCTACAATTTTACAGTCGAGTATCAGAAAGGTGCGCAGAACAGTGTAGCGGACGCTCTGTCTCGTCTTCCCGCCCCGACCAGGGACCCCGAGCTGGTTTTTGAGGAAGAAGCGGTCTGCCTTGTTGAGCCTACGTGTGTCACCATGGAACAATTCCAGCAAGCAGTTCTGAGTGACGCTGTTCTGACTCAAGTGAAGTCCTACGTCATTGGTTCTTGGCCTCCGCACAGAAGCCTTCCTGAAAATCTGTTGCCGTTTTTCAGAATTCGAGAAGAACTGTCAGTGGTAGATGAAGTCCTACTAAGAGCAGAAAGGCTGGTTGTTCCCTCGTCTCTGTCGGCCCAGCTCATTGCTACGGCGCATGAAAGCCACCCAGGAATCGTTCGCACTAAGGCAAGGCTTCGCGAACAATTCTGGTGGCCGGGAATGGACAACCAAGTTGAGACGGCCATCAAGAGCTGCAGTACTTGCCAGCAGGGTTGGGCAGAAATACTCAAAAAAGTATTTGGAAATACAAATACTGGAATACATTAAAATAGTAGCTAAAATACTGATACTAAAATACATCTGTAAAAATGTATCGCGATACGTATCGGAAATACATTTTAAATAGAGGCAAAAAGTATTTGGAAATACAGATACAGGAATACATTCCAGGGAGGGCAGAAATACAAATACAGAAATACTGATACTGCAATACATTTTCAAATTTGTTTGAGACGAAAACTGAGATGAAGTTTGAAGTGGAAGTTTTTGATCCCGAAATTACTTTCCCGTGGTTTGCCTTGAAAATAGTTGTTTCGGACGACGAGAAGTCTTCGATGGACTCAAGAAAACGTTTCATCAAGGACTGACCGCGGTCCCTTCCCTGACATCTTGTCTTTCTTACGAGGGATTCGAAAATACTTCGACCTCTAAATAAATTATACGTCACCCTAAATCCCATGAATACGTCACCACGCCCCTGTTCAATAAGGACGCCCTTGTCAACATTGATCACATGAGGTCACGGTGGAATGAACTGGTATTTTTCATCTGTAGTTGTGGCCTTGAACATTAAACTTTACCAAGCTGCTGTATGAAAGGACAATACATACTTTCGTTGTGAGTTACCTGGTTGAAGATCGTGCAGGCAGTGTCATTTGGAATTTTTGAGAATAGTGGACCACCTGAAGCATCCTGGAACACATGTCTTATCTTCTATTTCGGTTGAAAAAAACGATATGGTGGCATCTCTGCTGTGAAGGTTCCTCCTGCCGACCCTCCGCCACCGGCGCATGGATTGCGGTCCTCAAGTTTCGCATCATCCAAACAGAGACCTCGTGAATTGCGACCTGATATTGCCGGCACAGGTGCGAGCTCTCCGAGAAACAGCGAGTTCGAGACGAGTCGCAGGTGTACGAAGTCTGAGTCGGCACAGCGAGGCCACGTCTGACCTCCTTCCTGGGTGTCGGATCACCAGAGCAGCGGGTCATGTTTACGTCGGCTGATGACGTACCCTTAAGCCGTGCAGTATTACGGGCGCAGCCACTGACGCATTCGAATAAGTGATTAACTTCACAGCGTGAGTCATCCTACTATTTTAAGTCAACCACCGCCAGGTTCGTGCTGCAGCGGACTGTTACTCAGCTTTGCCGGCTGTGTCCGCTAAGGCAAGATAGACGATTAGCAGCGGGCATTGGATGCCAGCAAACAATGACTCAAGAAATCCCTGCCTAAGGTCCTGCGGCAGAAGATGCTCTGACTCCACTCCTGGCACGCCACCTGATTCGAGTTCCCGACTACGCAGCACTTCTCAAAAGAGAGAAGAGGACGCATAGAAAAATATTTTGAAGAATCGGAAAGAAATTTGGTGAGCATAGTAACAATGCCCCAGCATCTCCTTAACCCTAGTGCCGTCAAAAGTTTTAAAACAAAATGCGTTCGGAATTGTTTTGTTTTTTTTCGGAGGGGGGGGGGGGGGAGTATTTCTCGAAAAATGTAACGAAATATATTTCATCCTGATTGTATCGCGATACAAAGAAACGTTCAAAATGTATTTCGATACAGGAATACAGATACTGGTGAAAAAAATGTATCGCGATACAGAAATACAGATACAAAATGTATTTCTGAAATACTATCGCGATACATTTGTATCGCGATACTGCCCAACCCTGCTTGCCAGGAAGCCGACAAGTCAGCCAAGACATCAACTACTCCAATGCAACCGGTTGAGTTTCCCGAACGACCATGGCAGAAGGTTGCAATAGACATAGTTGGTCCCCTGGAGAGAGCCCCTCAGAGCTGCAAGTTCGTGATTACTCTGATCGACTACCACTCCAAATGGCCGGAAGTCCATTTCAGCTCGGAAGTAACATCAAGAACTGTAACGGAGTTCTTGCTCAGCGTATTTGCCAGGGAAGGCTACCCTGATGAGGTAGTATGTGATAATGGTCCACAATTCACGTCCAGGGAGTTTGTCCACTTTCTGCAAGAACGGTCCATTCGGCTCTCACATTCATCAGTGTACTATCCCCAGGCCAATGGCCAAATAGAACGGTTCAATCGCACTTTTAAGGCATTCATTCAGCTGGCTGTTTTGGAACGTCGACCGCTGCGACTGGCTATTACCGAGTACCTCGGAATCTACAGGTGCACTCCGCATGCTACTACAGGGATTGCCCCTGCTGTTCTCCTTCATGGGAGATTGCCAAGAACACGGCTGAACGTCGTCGGTTTTCCATCACCGTTGCTCGAGGCGGAACCAGCGAGAGAACTGTCAAAGTTGAGACAGCAAGTGAAGCGTCACCAGCTTTACAGCAAACAGTACACCGACAGAAGGAGAGCAGCAAAGAACACAAAAGTTGCTGTAGGAGACCACGTCAGGGTTAAGAAGCCATCCGTTTCTTTCAAGGGTGATCCTGTTTTCAGTCGTCCAAAAAAGGTCGTCAAGCAGCGTGGCCCGTCGTCCTTCCTCCTCGACGACGGACGTACTTGGAACGCCTCCAAGTTGTGCAAGGTGCCTGCAGTTCCGGCTGACCAAGACTGCATTCAGCCAAGTGACACCTGGGTGCCCCGCAGTGCTTCATCTCAGGGGCAAGTACGAACTACGCCGCCCGAGGTGCCTGTGCCGTCCCAGGAACCGGTGCCGCCCGAGGTGCCTGTGCCGTCCCCGGAACCGGTGCCGCCCGAGGACCCTGTGCCGTATCAGCAAACTACGCCACAGGAAGAGCCTGCGCCGGGCCAGCAAACTACACCGCCTGAAGAATCCGGGCCGCAGCGTCGAGTCCAACCCTACAGGGACAGGCATCCACCTGCTAGGTTCCGGGACGATGCCTAATGTTGCCTTCCGTTTTTTGTACTATGCCTTCTGTTGTGATTGTGAGCTGTAAGCAAGTCAGATGCAGTTCTGTAAAAAATTGTATAATGTTGTTTGTACGAATTGTATGATGTATATATGTATATATATTGGTTGTATATATCCGATAGGCAAGTCGTTGCTAACAATCCACTAACCAATTAACCTACTAACCAATTGTCACCCAAACAAATTCAAGGAAGGGAATATGTTGTGTATTGTGTGAATTATTGAACACTGTTCAGTTTCGGTTTCAGATGCTCGGTTGGCAACATGGTGTCCTTGTGTATGTATATAAAGTATGGCGTCCTGAATAAACTCGTTCTGTTCTGTTTGGCATTCCGTCGGCTGCTTGGCTCGTCATTACAGGCGGCGAGATCATAGACTGGCCAAACTCACCCCATATATGGCTCTGCTGGAATGGAAAGATTTTTCTACCCTCATGTTCAACGAGTGTCGACTGGGGATACCGGTTCATACACTAACTGAGAATGAGGGTAGAGTGTACCAGCAAAGGGCAGGCGTCCGGATAGAAAGATATTAGTTGGCGCACCAAGAGGCTAACCGATAAAAATGGGTACTACTCTGAGCAAAATGCCAAAAAAGCGCCGATCTCTACTTAGCACTAACAGCAGCACACAGTATCTATTATACTGACTAAAGGGTACTCAAACTAAATATTCTTCCCGGCTTGCATTTTAGAAAAATCTCTGAATTTACAAGAACTATTAAGACAACTGCTAAAAAAAGCAATGGCAAAATCAGCAACTGAATTTGCCTGCTCTCCAGTAGCACATCTATGGCAGGTAGACCTGCAGAATGAGCAAGCAGTCTAGAAAAACAGGTTATGTCCTATGTATCTTTTTTTTTTTCGTGCTGCAAAGCAAGTGCTGAAAGGAGGTTTCACGGCATCCATTTTTCACAACCAAATTTCTTGCAATTAGTTGAGAACAAGTTTGAGCAGTGAACTTGTCCTTGACACTGGCATAACGTTTTAGTGTTGCCCGTGGAGACTCAAATAAATTTGGAAATAAAAACAAGGAAGACCAACTTTCATAAAAAAAATCTGTCACTTTAGCAAAGAAAAGTTATCTTGACACAAATATGTGGGATACAGTTTTACAGCGTCTATTCATGTGCTTAACCGATGTTGAGGCAAATCGGCGACAATGAAAAGAAAACGCCCGAGTAGCATTAAGTGAAAGACAGAAAGGATGCATACCTACAAAAAAAAATTTAGAACGACCACGGGCAGGAAGGTCTGGTGAGGCTCTCGGAGTGACTCCCTGCAATGGGCCTGCGCAGACCACAGAACAAGATCGGTCAGAGCTTGCAGTCATAAGGTGCTTCATACAATGAAGTTCCAGAAGCAGATTGGAAGCAAAGTGCATTTTATTTCTCTGCAGAACGGAGAGTTTAATAGATAGCATGCATTCATTAGGTGATACAGTCATGAATGCATCGACTTTTCAATGCAGCACTATATCACCGAATTGTTAACCGTGCCGGGCAACACTAAAAGCCGGAAGCATTATTCCAAACTATCTCAGCTTAAAGTTAACCACGGCAGAAGATTCAAGCCATCCTTGCAAATTCAGTGCCGAAAGCAAGCCATGTGACCTTGTAGTTGGACTCCATGGTACGTCGAGCTTATAATCATGTGTCACGCTGTCTTTGCTGCAATGGCTTGTAGTGTCAAAAGTGGTCCACCTTAAAGATACAAAGTATAGACGTTTGTAAGTGGGGCCCTGGCCTAGCCTTCACCTACATTGCGAGGTAGGACGTTCCAACAGGGATGTTTGCTGCCTGTAACCACACGATCAGCTTGTGCCTAGCGATTGTTTGAGCTGAGTATTTGTCCATACTGATATATTAACTAAATGCAAAACAATTACCCGGCAGGCATTATATTTTTAAACAGGCTGGGTCGACACCACATTTAGTCGAAGAAGTCGATGCATAATAGGACACTACGAACAAAATTATGGGTTAGAATTCCTTTTGCACCCCCAAAATGATGTGTTTTTGAAGGTAAGATACACAAGGTACTTGATTTAGAAAGTGCCTCAGCTGTACAAATGCATATGCACTAAGGGCACTCGCCAAGCCTATTCTCCTCAGCTCTGTCCAGGTTAAGCCGAGTTAGAGTATGGGAGAACACGCTCACTGACAGAATGAGAAAGGCAGGGAGAAGTCTTAGTTGTTCTGCCACCAGCCCCCCTGCTACCTTCTATGACGTTTCAGCGTCTCATGAGCCTCGAGTGAGCACGTCCATTCAAAGCGGGGTGAAAAGTAGAAGCGCGTGCTGGAGGAAGCCCAGCCATTCTGTTTTTGTCATCGGCTATACTACATATTTTTAGTATGACATATTTTTAAGTGAGTAAATGTATTGCAAATATGCAGTCCACCTTTGACCATAATACAGAATTGTGATAAGGATAACAACAGTCTATGCGTATTGCCATCCACCATTTTCCAAAAAAGTGCTCCTGCCAATCGGAACATCTACACTTTGGTGCGCGAGTGGGTTCAGGACTGAGAGGCTAAAAAACAAAGCGCTCGCAAGGCTTCCCTGCCCTTTCAACTATGCGGGTACATTCGTCGCAAATCCCCAATTTCTAGCGAAAATTTTTTAGAATGAGCAAATCCTGTCCACGCCCGACGTAGACCACTGAATCGTGATTCTCCCATATTGTGCGAATCCTCCTTTAAACTGCGGTACAACCTGCAAATGAATTCTGCTGTGCTGCGGCACGCGTTCATGCTGCCTGCTTCAGAGGAAAACCACTGTTTGTGTTGAAGACGACATCCCACAACGTACAGGCTACAACGTTTAATGAACCAAGATAAAATTCATATCATTCAATAGACACAGATAGGCTCACAAAGGGACGACACCATGATTGTTGTTGTTGGTTTTACTCTTGCCTACGAACAAAAGTGACCTCCTCTTTTCTCCGATGTACAGCAAACCCCTTCTCTTTGTAGCCCCTATTTCTTCTCAAATTGGTCACAGAGGACATTATCGCGGCCACTAAATTTCGCAAAATTAAAGGCCGCGAAAATTAAGGGCTCGCCAACATTAAAGGGTTTACAGTACTTCCGTGTGTCACATGATGTTAACATTTCAAGGAGGCTGAAGGTATTGGTTTAAAAAAATTGGCCTCTGCAAAAAAAAAAAAACGCCCTTCTCCAGATTAGGCACGCGAGGTTCTTTTGGACTCCCTATAAGGTGGCAGATTTGTTTCGGCAGAGCTTTTGGTAAAACGCAGTCTCAAAACTAGATATACTTGGCGTCAACTATTTTGTGTTGCAATGTAAAGGCTAGAGTAGCTTCTACAGTGCTTCAGCTCAGCACTTTTGCGAGAGCATGTGGTTTAGTGTTGCATCTCGTTTGCATGGTCTAGAGAAACTAGAGCTGACAGAGTTGGGAGCATTCCGGAATAACAAAACGCCGACTATAGAAGCATTGAGAGATGCGCACATGCGAACTGTGCATTTCTTAAAAGTGGATTCGAGCAAAGGTAAAAACAATATGTGTACTTACGGCGGCCATACTTGCCATACTTGCCTTCCTCAAGCATGATAACTTGTCCCTCGGTAGCACCATCCAGTAAGAAGCACCAGCAACACGACTCCTGGATTGAATGACGACCCACCTCAGGTCTTGGAAGGAGATCCGAAACACTGCTTTAGGCCAGATGTTGTACTTGGTGGGGCAGGGGCTAAAAGTAGAAATTAACAAATTTATTTGAAGTGATACATTCCTATAGCATAAACTCTAGGATAGCAGGATTTGTTAGGTCAGTGATGTGTTTTAATTAAACACAGAAATGGTTGGTTTATATGACGAACCAGCAGCCCCCGTTTTGCGTAAGTGTAACGCAGTGTCTAACGTTACGTCCGACGGAACCCGAAATAAAAATTAAAGTTACGCCCAACGTAACTTTACGTCAAGCATTCGAGTAACGTCCGACATAACCCAAAATAAAAATTAAAGTTACCGTATTTATTTGAATATAAGTCGACCTTTTTTTTTTTTCGGAAATCGTGATTAAGGAATTTCGACCTACATTCGCGACCCTACGGGGAGCATGGAGCTATCGAGTCACCGAGCCGGCGTTGCCGTAGAGCCGCGCCGCTTCTCGTTTCAAAAACAGCAGCAGCCGGCGGCCCGTCCGCCGCACGCAAGCATCCTTCGGGCGTCGGGTTTCGCAATCGCGCCTGTAGCGTTCCCCTCACTGGGCAACGGGGAAGGGGTTGGGAGAGGAACGCGATGCGCCACGCACTTTGCCCTCCATCCTCGCAAACGCGCGCACACAAAAAATAAAAAAATTAAAAAAGGAGGTTACTTTTGTTTGTTGCTTAAGGCGGCTCGACTCGCGGCGTTGCTTGCGTCTTTTTATTTTGTCTTTCGTCGCTTTGCCCGTCTCCACCTTCTTTCGTTTCTTTTTGTGGTCATTTTACAACGGTGTGAGTGAGGTATTGTTACGAATTTGCGAGGATGTCTATCAAGCTGACGAAGCTTCGAACGACGATGACATGTCCAGAAGTTCTGACGGTGATTAAGTTTTTGGCATCGCCCCGTGATTTAGCTGCGAGTGCTGTAAATAAAGGTTTGTTTATTTCTTTCTTTTGCCCAACCTTTCCCCTGTTCTTAAAAATAAAAAAGGTCGACCTATATTTGAATTATTTTTTGTATTATTCTCGGTGGGTTCAATAAATACGGGTCGACCTATTTTCGTGGTCTACCTATTTTCGAGTAAATACGGTACGTCACGAAACTCCAAATAAAACTTAAAGTTACGTCCGTCGTATCTTTACCCCCAAGGTTTCAAGTTACGTCCGACATAACCCAATGTGAAAAGTTAAGTCCACTCGAGATAAAAAATAAAGTTACCCCCACCCGCTGCCCGTTTCGACCTGGATGAGTTTCGTACCGGCGTAGGTCGTGGTACCGGCACGCGTTCGTGTAATTATTATTACTACACGTGTTCGTGTAATTACACACGAGCAACACAATTTTTCTAGATCACGGCACATATAGGGGCTTTAGACAAGACGATGGGCCCTCAATCTGTCCTACAAATCAACACGGTCCAACACTGATGTCTCAGGCTCGCAGCATGCGTGCTGATAATTTAACATCGTACATCGTTTTCAAACATGGATCCTCGTTCATCGGCTCGATTTACATTTTCGGTAAATGACAAACCGTGATGAAGCACAATTATTCTAGCTCAAAATTGTCACGAACACTTGGCACGCATGCTCACACTGAAGCCCAACTAACTTAATTTAAAAGTAGAACAGAAAGGGGACGAGATTCGCTTACCGCTTCACGGAGAGACAGACACCTTCGGATCCTAGGCCTACCGGACGAACTTCGAAGTCGTCGACGGTCCGGGGATCGGACGAGGAAAGCAGGCCGCGCTGCTCTGACCCAGGCTGACCACACCTGGGTGAACTATGAGAGGCGCCGTCGAGTTGAGAACCAGAGTCGCAGTAGAAACGGACCGCAAAACATCTGTTCCGTACAACGTACAGCGAGCCGACGTCCCCCACGCAGCTGCGCCTCCGCCATCTTCTCCGCGACGACGACACGACGAGAAGCCGACCAGTGGAAGCGGAAGTCACTGGGCGGCCGCTTTACGTTTCGCTTTTAGCCGACGCCGGCTTCGGTTGCGGAACCGTGGGTTGTCAGGGTTGTAGCTGGTTGCGATGGTTGCGACGAGAGGAGCCACGAAAAGACGCCGAGTTGGCCGTGTACGAGTCACGGTACGAGCAACGGGCCGTTTGCCGCTGTCGACCGGTGACGCGGTATCCTCGGCTTGGTGTCACGATCGGTTTGTTGCCGTGCGCGTTGGCTTTGCTATGCGGTACGGCTGGTGCGGCTGTCGAATACTTGTGGTACACATTATTCGAGACAGTCGCCCCAAGACGTCGACGTGAAGCGTTGACCGAGGAATTCGTGTGAGCTCAACGTCGGTCTATGTTCCGTTTCGACATGTATGGTATATGTAACGATACCGTTGGTAAATGATGGACGTTTGTTGGAAGATGGCGGTCGCCTTTCTGCATGTATGACTTGGTTATACTGGTGGTCTCGAGGTATAAGCGTTGTAATGGAAAGATATCGGTCGCCTACGTCATCGGACGCAAAATCATACCAGCCGCACCGAATCATATCGGCAAGCAAACTGGCTGCCAGTATAGACAGACGCGGAGCGATAGCGGTGCCGGTATCTCCAGTTATGCAGAACGCCAAGCCAAACTAGCTGCATCCACAATAACAAGGAATTATGTTGGCGTCATACCAGAACTGTACAAGCCGCAGGGAATGACATTTTAGCGAACACCCACGTTTCACCGAATGGCAGTTTAGCGAATAGTCGGACGCCGCGAAGCGGCGTTTTTTGGGTGGGCCAAATGGGTTCACATTTTTGTAATGAGCCGCCGCAGATTGTCGCCACGAAGTGGCGTAAGCGCGGCGCGGCGGATGGCTTAACGCGCGCCCCCGTTATTCACTAAAACATCGATTCGCTCAAATGTCGCTGTTCGCTAAAACGTCATTCACTCATGTGATATGGACCTGTCATAGGGGTAGGCAGAGCTCTGAATCAACAATCGCGACGCGAGAGCCGAGTGCGCTGTGATTTGGCCGCCCGCGCTCGCTCCGTTGACTCGCACTGTAGCGTATGCCTTCGAGTGTCGATTATTTGACCAAGATACAGCACGCCTCTTTGTCGCCGCGAATCATTTGTCCGAATGCCTGCGAAACCGTAACACCGTTTGGCACATCCAACGCTGCGGCGCCTGGCAACTGCACGCAGCGGCGCGCAGTTGTCAGCACTTGAAAAAGGTTGTTTGCAACTAACAACCGCTTAGCAGATAGATTAAGAAGGCATACCATAAGCGCATACAAGCCGCTACGTTGGGCCACCGGCGCTTGCGAAGGGCTCGCGCCGCAGCGCGCAGTTGTCAGGCGCCGCAGCGTTATATGCCTCAACTTCGCAAACATTCGGACAAATGGTTCGCGGCGACAAAGCGGTGTGCTGTATGTTGGACAAGTAAGCGGCACTCGAAGGCATACGTTACAGTGCGAGTCAACGGAGCGAGCGCGGGCGGTGAATTCACAGCGCACTCGGCTCTGGCGTCGCGATTGTTGATTCAGAGCTCTGCCTACCCCTATGACATGTGCGCGGGTGTTCATTAACGGCTCCTCTCGACTGCACGCGGGTCAAATTGAACCAAAATGAACAGCTAACAGTGCGATAGGAATCGGTTGCAACGGTAGTACTCACCCGGGGAACAACGCGCGAAGCGGCGTGTTGTCCGTCGGCACTCCCGTCGAAAAAGGTAAAATAAAGACACAAATACTATATATATACATATACAAGAAATATCACGCGCAGAAGAGAATAGAAACACTTAGAAGCAATAAAAACTACACTTGAACACATAAAAATAGGTAATGGAATCGAAAAAACAGAAGATTAAGAGGAGGCAAGCGACAAGGCAATGCGATCTCAAGGCAGGGCGGCCAGGCGAGGGACAGTCTCTCCGACAATTCCTCGCGCGCGGGCCAGGGCGCTTGGGAAAATAGCAAATCGTCTATTACTCTAGCTCAAAACTGTCACGAACACTTGGCACACATGTTTACACTGAAGCCCACCCAACATAATTTAAAAGAAGAACGAAAACGGGACGAGATTCACTTACCGCTTCACGAAAAGACAAACACCTTCGGATCCTAAGCCTAACGGGCGAACTACGAAGTCTCCGGCGATCGGACGAAGCAAGCCAGCCGCGTTGCACTGACCCAAGCTGACCACGCCTGGTTGAACTATGAGAGGCGCCGTCGAGTTGAGAACCAGAGTCGCGCCAGAAAAGGACCGCAAAACATCTGTCTTGTGAAACGTAAAGCGAGCCGACGACCCTCCTGCCGCTGCGCAGTTCACCTTCTCCGCGACGAAGGGAAGCGGGCAAGCCGAAGCCGGGAAACTAGGCGAGCCGGGGAGCCGCGGCAGCCACTGGGCGGAAGCTTTACGTTTCGGTTTCGCCTTTCGCCGACGCCGGCTCTCGGTTGCGGGGTGGTGGGTTTGCGGATAGTTGCGGCGGTTGCGGCGACGGAGCCACAAAAAGACGCCGAGTTGGCCGAGTACGAGTGACGGTTCATGGTACGAACAACGGGCAGTTTGCCGCTGTCGATCGGTGATGCGCTCGGCTTGGTGTCACGATCGGTCTGTTGCCGTGCACGTTGGCTTTGCTATGCGGTACGGTTGGTGCGGCTGTCGAATACTTGTGGAGCACATTATTCGAGACAGTCGCCCCAAGACGTCGCCATGAAGAGTTGACCGAGGAATTTGTGGCTCATGCGTCGGTCTATGTTCCGTTTCGAAATGTAGGGTATATATAACGATACCGGTGGTAAATGATGGACGTTAAGTTGGAAGATGTCGGTCGCCTTTCTGTATGTATGATTTGGTGATACCGGTGGTCTTGAGGTATCAGCGTTGTGTTGGAAAGATGGCGGTCGCCTACGTCATCGGACGCCAAATCATACCAGCCGCACCGAATCATATCGGCAAGCAAACTGGCTGCCAGTATAGACAGACGCTTAGCGATAGCGGTTCCGGTATCTCCAGTTAGGCTGAACGCCAAACCAAACTAGCTGCATGAATAATAACAAGAAATTACGTTGGCGTCATACCAGAACTGTACAAGCAGCAGGTATGTTTCTTGTGCGTTTTTCCGATAGGGATAGTTCCGCTTTTCACCGCAGCATGCGTGACGGCTAGATTTCGCGGCGATATTATCGTGTTTCAGACGTCCACGTCAGCTGATGCCGCCCGTCGATTGGGGCATCGCGTTTCGCAGTGTGAGGACCCGCCCTCGGGTACAAAGGGCACAACGGGGCTGCTATGGCGACGCACTGGCGGCACCTCCGATTAGTACACGATACCCGCCGTTTCTTACCTTACAGCCAGAAAAAAGGGACGAGGGGAAGCGGGCAGCAAACTCCGTTGTTTCTTTGGACCTAATCGCTTCGGCTATCGTCGCAGGTGGCGCGCCAACGGGGAAGATGCGTTAAGAAGCGACGCGGTGTAGTGGTGCGAGAGTTCAACTTCAAAAATTGTTTTCTCGCTTTAAACAAAAATTACTCTGATTAAACTTTCAGAATCAAAAGACGATCAATCCTTCTTCCAAACCCACCATATTTTGTATTTTTACTTGGACCAACTCAGGGTGGAATAAACGGCTGTTTATACGTCAAAACACACTTTTTGGCAACTTCAGGATTTTTTTTTTTACTGCAAGATTTTTAATTGAGCGGTTTAAATATTTTTATAGGTTATATACCTAATGAACAGCCAGTAAAACGTTATATTAGGTCCCGGGAGCAATTATATATTTTTTAATAAAATGACAAAAATGTTTATTTTTGAATAAAATTATGGATTTAAAAAAAAAATATTTAAATTAAAGAAAACTGCACAAACCCAACCACATTGTAAGTCGACAACCGCGCAAATTTACGAAAAAAACAAATTGTTGGGGGTCTAAAAAAAAGGTTGTTTTTTCGTAAATTTTATTGAGTGATGCCTAGTTTCACGCTGTTTTCAAAAATTAAAATCGCGCTCACGTCATCACAAATTGTTTTTCGTCAAAACTATTTTATTGTATGGCTACGGACATTGTGGCCGAAGCCCATGAATTGTTTTTTAGAAATCGGAGGTGGTCGAGCGCAACGTCTGGGACGTTTCACTTGGAATGACCCAGTATGAAAAACGAGTTTCTCTTTTCACCCGCACCTCTAGGTGAAGAGGAGCAGGCAAGAAGATGTCCAGGCATTGTCGACGGAGGTTGTCGTTATCAAGCTGTTAGATAAATAGTAGCTTGAAAAAAGTCGTGGTTCACAATCACGAGAGCCGAGTTACACTGGATCGCTCTTTAAATTATACAAATTAATTTTTTTTCTTAAGAACGATGTTTTCTCTTAAATTAGGACGTTCAATCTCTTTAATGTAAACTTAGCATAGACATGGCAATGTCGAAACCCTAGTAAACCTGCTCAAGAACTCAGGACAAGTCTTTCGGATTATACCAGGGGTCTTCCAACTTTATAGCTAAGGGACCGGGTTGGGTGATTATCGTGGCCTCGAGGGCCAGAAAATAAGCGAGTAAATAATACGAAGCGTTTGATGAACGTGGCGTTGCGATTTATTTACACGCGCTGATTTGAGCGCCAGTAAGAGCGGGCCTGCTGGAAACGGCACGTGGCCCGGGGGTCAGTGCAAGGACCGCGGCCAGTCGCGGGCACGTGGGACGCCCTCCGCGTGCCGGCTCCGGCCGGCATTCTGTGTTTTGAAGACCCCCGACTCAAACAGTTATCCCAGAGAAGTCATGAGTATACCTCGGCTTTACGCTCAATAAAATATTAGAATTACTAACACCTTCCGACATTTCAATGCCGAAAATTTTAAGGTAAGGTCAAATTATCACTAGACATTTTCAAAGGTATCTTCGAGTTGTTCGGAAGTGACCGGTAATACCGGACGCTAAAAACCCATCTGCACTGCGGGAATGCCCCTTAAGAGTTCAAATGTCATTGTACGTGCGGTTTTTATCTGCGGAGGAAAGAAGGCAGATCATACGCTGCCCACATCAACATGAGATCATTTAACGCGGACACGTAGCACATGAAGATCATGTAATAAGCCAGGTGAGCTGATTAAATTTGAACATTTTTAAAACCCAAGACGGAGGCTGCAAAGAGGAGACAAACACAAAACGTCTCCATTGAGACATCTTCTCTCAAGACGGCTCAACTTAAGACGTCTTGTGTTTGTCCCCTCTTTGTAGCTTCCGTCCTGACTTTCAGAAATGTTTACGTAGCGCTTGACTTTTTCTCTCCAACCTGAAATAAAAGAGCAGCCTGGAAGGTACATGCCGATATTGAGAACAATACATTTACGCTTTATAACCTTATATATGACTTCATATATGCCCCTCGTGAAGTGAGAAAACCATAATTATTAGCGGAGTGATAAGAATTTACATATTTAGCCAAAAACATTAACAGCACATGGACTTTCGATTCTATGCTTACCTTTGCGCTAGGTCTTACGCAACATGCGTGTAGAGATCGCGCATATGTCTCTGATCATTTGATTACATAATCTAATACGCAGTTACTCAGTCACAACTAACATTAGTATTTACCTCGATGGTGCATTCGTTGCTTCTCCAGAGATCTGGATTGACTTTAACTGATTCAAAGAGCGAGTCGCGACTCAAGTCCAATCAAATATATATTTCTGCTTTTATGGACTGCTCCGCCAAAACGTGTCTTGCTCTTTAGAGAGTTATATTGATCTCGACAACATTGTATGTTGAGAAAACAATTGTATAAATATAAAGCACTACAAGGTTATAAACGTGTGAGAGACAACTTCTGCAAGACAACTGCATTTTGAAGAGGGCAGTTAGTGATTGAAAGTGGTCATAGCCTTCCCAGCCTTTTTGCCAATCAAGCAATCCCACTCAGAGGCTCCAATATAGACTGACGTTCCTATAGATATCCAGATGCGCTTTGCCACCCTCCAAAATGACTTAGACTTGAAAGAAACGTTTGTTTTATTAGAACGTCGAAAACGTTGCAAATATCTGTTTTAAATTAAGTCTAATGAGCATAAACATTTACTTCGGCGTGACATACTTTTTTCGCTCTTTCCATGGTATGTAGATTCCATGAATTTTTATTACCAATTTAAAAACCTAATGCTTGTCTAAAGCCTGAAATCAGATTTTGCTCAAAATAGCAGTCTCAATATAGTAGAAACAAAACCCTCGAGACAAGGAACAAGAAAAGGGGACAACCACAACACCGTCTCTAATTTAGAGACGAAGTTGTGGTTGTCCCCTTTTTCGTTCCTTGTCTCGGTGTTTTTTCACTATGATCGTTCAACTTCTCGCCTGGGTAGTAACTCTCATTTCATCAGACTCTCAGTTTAGGCATCATAATTCCGGCTTTATAAGCTTGGTTCATGAGATAACTCGTGACGAACATTTGTTTAATCCTTAAGATTGTTGGTTGTTTCTTTTGTTCACGTCCAGGTCTAAAAGGCCCTTTTGTAGTTGTAGGAGTACCACTTTCCGCGCTCCCGTCGAGAATATAGTTTACTAATCAGTAACGTTCACGGCTTTCCGCTGCCCAATTTCTGTCTGTATACATCTGCAGTTTGCTTGGTGAACGTACATTGAAGGAGACGCGATAATCATTCGATTCGACTGTCCGCGTAGTTGGTACCGTTAAGCCGGAGTCGCACTGCTTATGCATGATACAAAACGCAGTCTCCATTCAGATTCAAACACGAGTCACCGCGAGATTCGTGCTTCGAAAGCAGCATGGCAATGCGTTCAAGAAAACATTTGGCACGCGGCATTCGAAACAAGGGTACTACGGTGACTCATGTGAGTAGACTTACTGTTGTATTATATGTGAGCAGCGTGACCGCGACTTTCTGCCGTTGACCCTTAATAAACGCACTGTAAACAGATGTCAGCATATTAAGACCTCATCCCTTGAATGTGTCAAATGTATAAAACGCGACGCCCAACTAATTGTTTCCTTCGTGTTTATCGTAAAACTGTGATGTTCTCATCAGAAATATTTACATGGTCAATCGGTTCACCCCGGGTACCAACTTGGCGGTTAAACGTTGGTGCTGCTTACTTCCTGCGTCAGCATAATCGCTCATGCTATTTTAGTTATCCTTTTGTCTGGCGTAGTTATAAGATATTCTTTAGAGGAAGTTTGTAGATCTTAACAACTTTCGGTTAATTTATTGTAGAACAAAAAATAGCGCGAACGAGATGAAGTACAAAAGAAAACGTTGACCGACAGAGCGATGACACTCAACTGAACTTTATTACTGCTTGTCACATGTTACTAACCTCTTACAAACTACATCTATCATTAGGTGTGTTCTTAACAGTCACTAACCAAGAAAGTAAATGGAAATAGTCTCATCCGCAAGACCAAGTAGAAACAACTACATTGGTTTATTTATTTATTTATTTATTTATAATTATTTATTTTGAATACCCTCAGGGCCCATGAGACATTACAGAGGGGGTGGGTACATGCACAAAATACATCAACACTGGTACAATATGCAGTAAAAAACCATAAACAAGTGCAGGATTAAGAAAATATTCGGTTATGGCGGATTTAAATGATGACGAATCTTCAATGGAGGCAATGGAAGGGGGAAGCCGGTTCCACTCTGAGCTGGTTAGGGGATGAAAGAATTAAAAAAAACATATTTGTGCTGCAGTTAGGAATGGCAACTTTGAACTGGTGATCCATGCGGGATGAGAAGTATGAAGTCTGCGAAAAACGTTCCTGTTTCAAAGATGGGTTAAAAAAAATTATGAAAGAAAGAGAGCCGCGAAATTTTTCTTCAAATGAATAAATCAGGAAAGCCAAGATTATATTTCATTATTTGAAACGCTAGCAAGACGAAAATAGACAAAATAAAGCGCGCTGATCGATTATGGGCAGATTCGATTCAATCAATGAGAGTGCGTTAAGCCGGGTCCCATATACTTGATCTGTATTCTAACTTTGAGCGGATGAGTGTCTGATATAAAAGTAACTTGAGAGAGGAGGGGACTTGGGCAAAATTACGACGCAAGTAGCAGAGGGAGCGATTTGCATTGTTAATGACGTAGTGGACGTGGGTATGCCATGAGAGGTTATTAGTTATGTGAACTCCTCAGTACTTGCATGATGTGACATGCTCTAATAAGGTACCATTAATTTTGTAGTCGCAGGCTTGAGGAGGATTAGAAAGGCGTTAGAGAGTCATGATTTTGCATTTGCTTATTTTTAAGGAAATCAGCCGTTTGTTGCACCAGTTAGAAATGTTTTCAAAGTCAGATTGAAGGAGATAATGATCCGATTGGTTGAATATTTCGCGGTAAAGAACCCAGTCGTCAGCAAACATCTTAATGGAAGAGTTAACGCAGTCGGGAAGATCATTAATATATATTAAAAACAACAAGGGACCCAAAACATAACCTTGAGGGACGCACGATTTTACGACAGAAAAAGAGGAGTCACAGTTGTACGCAGTTACAATTTGGGTGCGGTTTGTTAAAAAGCATTCAAGCCATTTTAGGATAGGGTCAATATTTAGGGTGCTGATTTTAAGAAGTAATAAATGATGGGGTACCTTATCAAAAGCTTTTGCGAAATCGAGAAAAATGCAGTCAAATGATGATCCATGATCGAGGCCTGACGTTATGTTATGGGCAAAACAGAGTACTTGGGTTTCACACGAGTAATGTTTACGAAAACCGTGCTGAAATGGGCTGAAAAATGAGTTCGATTTGAGAAATGATACCATGTTTGAATATATTACATGCTCTAGGAGTTTACAAGGGATGCTCGTTCGTGAAATGAGTGTGCAATTAAGAGGAGACTGTGCGTTACCAGATTTATGCAGAGGAACCACATTCCCCACCTTCCAATCCTGCGATACTAGAGAACACTGAATAGACTGCCTAAATATTTGCGACAAAAATATAGACGAATAAACCTCAGTGCTTCTTAAGAACTTCGTATTAATTCCATCAGCGCCACAAGAAGAGGAAAGTCTCAAATTCCGAATTAAATGCATAATTACCACAGAATCAATAACAATTGGGTTCATTGGAAAAAAAAATGGCGAGAAGATACTTGAGGCACAGTACCAGAAGAAGGGTCAGAAAATGAATTCGAAAATACGTCGTTTAACACTAAGCAACTGTCTTCAGTACGGATGACCTAAAAACTCAAATCTACAAGAGATATAACGTTGTTTTGTTTTGTGTAGGTTTTATAATCTTCCAAAACTGAGCAGGATTGCAGGAAAGAATCGAGGGGAGGGTATTGTTAAGGAAAATGTGCTTCGCCTCTTTGATAGCGGTGCTAAAAGCGCGCAGACTGTCTTGATATGCGCTCCAACGAATAGGATTGTCTGTGCGTTTTGCCAGACGAAAGAGTCGTTTTTTTGTTGAGCAACCTTTTTAGGGTGGTGGTGAACCAAGGTGAACGTTGTTTATCGGAGATGATACGAAGTGGTATATATTTGTGAATTAACGACATGACCTTTTCTCTGAATAAATTCCAATTACATTCTACCGCAGAATCGAATGGGAACTGCCGTAAAATATGTAGTTGCCACTTAGCTCAAAAAGCTAGGTCTTGCAAGTTGCTGCGCGATTCAAAGTACAGAAAAAATATTTGCATTCCTCTGGCAGTTAGCATTGTATCCACAACACTTTATATTGCAAAACATTACACACTTCACCAATCGGCTAAGCGATCACACGCATGCAGACTTGTTCACGTCACTAAAAATGTAAAGTATTACATATACAATTAGATAACGCAAAATTGTAGCTAACTACTCTTATAAGTACTCTTCCAAAGAAGTGACCTTTACCTCAAAGAGTAGCCGCGCTGAAACGTCGCGTGACGACGCGCGTTTAGCGTGTGAAAGAAAGAGGAAGGGAGGAGGAGAGGGCATACCTTGTGCGCAGTACCCTCCCCTCCTCGTCCTCAAGAGCTGCGCTCTAAATCGGCGTTACGGGAAGTTGTAAACGTCTCTTATTTTTTTTCTTATCAGATGGATTAAGGACGCTAAAAACAACGCGAAACATTTCTTGACAAAATACGCATTCAACTGACAATGTGCCCTAATATTGAAGGAAAAAAAATATCAACATTTTATCTAGGATACAAAAAGCGCACGCACGGAAAGGGTAACAGGAATGCGGCCATATTGAACCTCCTAGAAAAATAGGTTAAAAAATACATCACAAAGTTTGTTTAACATTCGTATTTCCAAAATATGAGAGTTGTTCTAACATCTTTTGAGCAGCACGCAGGTTACTGTCATGTCCTTTTCAGTCCATTTCGGGGTTGAACATTGTTTCAGAGAAATACGGTAAGACCGCTCTTGTTGTGATATTATCCTAACTCTCAAAGTTACTATAACATAAGAGGGCATTGTTGATTCTCTCGAGCTTTTTGAAGGCGCGCAATCGTTAGGTTTCCTCGTCTCCATGTCTTTTAAAGCGAAGAAAGAGTGAAGCGAATACAAAAAAGAGGCACACAGACCTACTATATCAACTTGCGTACACTTAAAGTTTTCTCTTTTTTTTGTACTAGACGTTTTGATATTGGTAGTTTGCCTAATATTGTTGGCACCGAGAGCCCAGTTTTTATATCACTGTGCTTTCCTTCTTTCTTGTGGGCGAGCAAGCTGCAGTTTTCAAACAACCAAGCCACACAAATAATGCTCCTAGGTGTTAAGCGACCTAAAGAAAGGCTTTGAGCATCTGAAAACTGCTTGGCCCTGCGCTTAATAAGTGCAGGTGATAACGTGATTCCGGTAATGCTTATAATACAAAACAAAACTAAACAAATTTGTTTGGTGTTTATATTTCCGCTTTTTTCTTACGTGAAAAAAAATGTGCATGTGACCGCGTGCGTGGCAGAGTGGTTACCGCGCTCGACTGTCGCGCGGAAAGTCTAGGTTCAATTACAGACGGAGGAATGTTTTTTTATTTATTCTTTCAACATTGCGTTCTCGTGAGTTCGAGAACACTCTCGACTGTTTGAGTTCTGAATGTTCATGTCGCCGAACGTTCTAGGCCGATTGTTCCAGAAGCCAACGCGCGTACGTAAGGGGCTCCGCGTGGCGATCTGCAGTCAGTCTCGCCCCAGCCTTTGTCTTTGCTGTTACGCCGACTTCGACGCCCGCGACGCTCCTCTGTTATCTTCTGTTTCCTTTTTTTATTTTTGGGCACAAGTTCGCTCAATTAAACGTTTAGTTTCTTCAGTTATCATCGCCTCATCCGTTGTCATTCGTGACATTGGGTGGAGGTGCTGGGTAACGCATGTCTGTGCAGCGTTCCCCTCCAAGAGTCCGCAGCGCAAGTCCGATTCTAAGCCCAGTGAGAAGACCACTCAACGCGGAACCTGAACCTCGGACCAGCCGCCGCACCAAGGGAGAGGATCTTGAGTACGGTTTTTTGCTTTACAAGCTCAAGCCGAAGAAGACGACGATGGCCAAAGAGTCGCAAGCCCCCGCCGCTTTTCCCGTCATCTACCTGCCCGTCGCACCGCGGACGGCTGCCCCCTTCCATGGTGAACTCCACAAAGACGTCGAGGAGTGGATTGACCAGTGCGAACGTGTCGCCCGCCACAATGGCTGAACCGACGAGCAGCGTCTACAAAACGCGTATTTCTCGCTCGAAGGGACTGCCAGGCACTTGTACAAAAATCACGAGCCTTCATTGACATCGTGGCATGTTTTCGAGAGCCAGCTGAAGGCAACATTTCTCAACCAATACCGCCGAGAGAGAGCCGAAGACCTGCTTTAAACCCGAACCCAGGGCCCCAACGAGAGCGTATACCGGCTTCGTGGAGGACGTTCTGCTCCTGAGCGCCCGCGCCGACCCTCAGGCTACGGAAGAAAAGAAGGTTAGAATCATCATCCGGGCCGTGAGAGACATCTTCGGCGGCCTTGTTCGCAGCCCTCCGACGACAGTCGAAGATTTTGTCACTGAGGCGACGAACATCGAGTGTGCCCTGCAAGCCCGAGCCAGCCACTACCATCGACCACCCGGCCTCGCTCCCCTCGCGCCGTCTAGCTGCGACTTTGGCTCCAGTACCCCGGGCATTCGCGAGGTTCTTCGAGACGCTGTCCGGGAGGAGCTCCGGAAGCTGCTGCCTGCTGCCAACCAGCCGGCTTCGCTGTCGATAGCCGAAGTGGTGCGCGAAGAAGTTCAGCGGGCAATTCAACCGGAGGCTCCTGCCAGCGTAGCAGCACCCGAGGAGCCCACCCTGACCTACGCACCAGTGGCCCGACGGCCACCGCCTCCTCCTCGAGCCTATGTCGCGCCGCCCCGACGTTGGTGTCCTGCGTCGCAGTACGACCGACGCAGCGACGACCAGGTGCAGTACGCCGCCCAAGAGCCCCGCGCACCTCGGAAGACCGACGTGTGGCGAACGCTTGACCGACGCCCTCTGTGTTTCCATTGCGGGGAAGCAAACCACATCTACCGCCAATCCCCATACCGACGACTCGGGCGGCGGGGGTTCCACCCGAATGACCCACGCCCCCGTTATGGTGAACGCCCTCGGGAGATCGACGAGTACCTGCGACGGCCTCAGTCCCCCGAGCCTGCGTCCCGCCGAGTGTTCCGGTCGCCATCGCCACGACGTCCAGCTTCGCCGATGCACCGGCCCTGACGTGAAAGCCTGTCACCCCTCGTTCCTCGCCGGGGAAACTAGGCGCGGCAACCCCCGGAGTTGGAGTTGCCGAAGAGGACCGACGCCAAGATCCTCCACGAACGTCGGAGGGCCCCCACTCGAACGCTACCAGAGACCGAAACGACGCCACTGCAACGGTGTACAACAACCTAAACGTCGTCATCGACGGCTACGACGGATCGGCACTCGTGGACACCGGAGCAGACTACTCAGTCATGAGTGGGAGGCTCTCCCGCCGCCTTCGAAAAGTCATGACGCCGTGCGATGGACCTCAAGTACGAACCGCCGGAGGGCACCTCATTACACCAGTTGGAAGATGTACTGCTCGCGTCGAGATCCACGGTGAGACGTGCCCTGTGAAATTCGTCGTTCTGCAAGACTGCTCGAGGGACGATATCCTCGGAATGTACTTTCTCTGCGAGTATGGTGCCATCATCGACCTCGGGGCAAACCAGTTGACGCTGCGAAAGCCTGTTTTTCCGCCGGTTGAGACCAACACGACGTCAACCGCGATCCGAGTTATCGCCGACCTTGTGAACCTGCCGCCGCGTTGGAGTGTTTTCGTCACCGTCATAACCGACGTAGACATGAACGGTGAAGCTCTTCTGGAAGGCAGCATCCAACTGCTCCTTGAAAAAGCAATTGGAGTCGCACGAGGCGTAACCGATCTCCAAGAAGGACGTACAACTGTTCTCGTGACAAACTTTCGAGAGGAGCCGCAACACCTAACGAAGGGTACCACCGTAGGCCACATTGAGGAGCTTCAGACGCCAGCCGTGGTCACCGCAATCTCTGAGGAAACCTCGCCGTCACAGCAGAAGAGCACGTCGCCGCTGCAGTTCGACATTGACCCCGAACTCCCACGTCCTAAGCGCCGGAAACTAGTTGGTCTCCTCGCTGAATACAGTGATTGTTTTGCCACATCGTCGAAAGTTCGCCAAACCCCAATGGCGAAACATCGCAATGTTACCGACGACGACGCGGTCCCTGTCCACCAGTCGCCATATCAAGTCTCCCTAACGGAAAGGAAGGTAATTAAAGATCAAGTCCAGGAAATGCTCGACGACGACATCATTCAACCCTCAAGAAGTCCGTGGGCGTCCCCAGTCGTCCTTGTAAAGAAGGATGGAACTCTGCGGTTCTGCGTGGATTATCGTCGACTGAACGCTGTGACTAAGAAGGATGTCTATCCGCTCCCCCGCATCGACGACACGTTGGACCGACTGCGCAACTCCCGATATTTTTCGTCGATGGACCTGAAAAGTGGTTACTGGCAGATTGGAGTTGACGAACGCGACCGGGAGAAAACTGCCTTCGTCACTCCCGACGGACTGTACGAATTAAAAGTGATGCTGTTTGGAATTTGTACAGCACCAGACCCCTTCCAGCGTGTCATGGACACCGTGCTGGCAGGTCTAAAATGGCAGAGCTGCCTCGTCTACTTGGACGATGTCGTTGTATTTGCACAGGATTTCGACGAACACCTGAACCGACTTCGAGCCGTGCTTTAAGCCATCAAGACCGCCGGCCTGTCACTCAAGCCAACAAAGTGTCGGTTCGCCTATGGTGAACTAAAGTTCCTTGGCCACGTCGTGACCAACAAAGGTGTTCTCCCGGACCCCGAGAAGACCCGCGCCGTAGCTGCATTTACGCCACCCTCTGACAAGAGGGCAGTGAGAAGATTTCTCGGGCTCTCTGCCTACTACAGACGGTCTGTTCGGGACTTCGCCAAGCCGTCTGCACCGCTGACACACCTCACAATGGACGCCGTAAAGTTCGAATGGACAGAAGAACACCAACGGTCATTCGATGAGCTCAAACGAAGACTTTAGACGCCCCCGATTATTGGCCATTTCGGCCAGTTCGCTGACACAGAGATCCACACGGACGCCAGTAACACCGGACTTGGCGCAGTACTAGTTCAAAGACAGGACGTGACAGAGCGAGTAATCGCATACGCGAGTCGGACGCTGTCTAAGGCGGAGAGGAACTACTCAACAACTGAAAAGGAGCGTCTCGCTGTCGTCTGGGCAATAACAAAGTTTCGCCCATATTTGTATGGAAGTCCTTTTCGCGCCGTCACGGACTACCACTCGCTCTGCTGGCTCGCAAATCTTAAAGACCCCTCCGGACGCCTCGCCCGGTGGAGCCTACGACTGCAGGAGTTCGACATGACCGTTGTGTACAAGTCCGGCAGGAGGCACAATGACACCGACTGCCTGTCAAGAGCCCCTGTGGAGGCCAGTCCCACCTGTACTGAAGACGACGACGATGAGTGATTCCTCGGCGCTTTAAACGTCAGCGACATGGCAGCACTCCAACGAGACGACCCTGAACTGCGAGCGCTCATCGAGCACTTAGAGGGACAAGCGAGTACAGTTCCCCGTGCTTTCTTGAGAATCCTGCATACCTTCTACACGCGGCAAGGGGTACTGTACAAGGAGAACTACGTCAACAACAACACAACATGGCTGTTGGTTATTCCTGCCAACCTTTCAGACGAAATCTTTTAAGGATGCCTTGACGACCCAACGGCTGGACACATTGGCTACAGCAGGACGCTCGCCAGGATTCTAGAAAAGTACTACTGGCCGAGGCTACCGAAGACCATTCACCTCTACATTCGATCATGCCACGAGCGTCAGCAACGCAAAAACCGCCGACGAAGCCGTCAGGACTTTTGCATCCGATTGCTCCCCCGTGCAGACCGCTCCAGCAGATCGGAATGGATTTACTTGGCCCATTCCTGCCATCAACGTTGGGAAACCACTGAATAATCGTCGCCACAAATTATCTCACATGGTACGCCGAGACGAAAGCCCTCCCATCAGGTACGGCTTTGAAAGTCGCCAAGTTTTTCATCGAATCCATTGTCCTCCGGCACGATGCCCCCGCAGTCCTCATTGCAGACCGGGGATCGTCGTTCATGGCACCAGCTGACGCAAGAGATCCTTCGTCTCAGTGGCACCGGCCACCGTCGAACCACTGCCTACCATCCGCAGACAAATGGTCTAACAGAACGGCTAAACAAGACTATCGCCGACATGGTCTCCATTTATGTCGAGGTAGAGCACAAGACTTGGGATGATGTGTTACCTACGTCACGTTTGCGTACAACACGGCGGTGCAAGAGACCACAGGAGTAACCCCGTTTCAGCTGGTGCATGGCAGAAAAGTAACGACCATGCTCGACGCAAGGCTACCCCACGAACCAGCTGACGATGGGATCCCCGACGCCCAGGTGGTTGCTCAATGAGCCGAAGAAGTTCGCCAGCTCGCCCGACTCCGAATTCAAGATCAACAACGTGTCGACGCTACCCGGTACAACCTTCGCCGGATCGACGTTCGCTTCAAGCCCGGAGACCGTGTGTGGGTTTAGACCCCGATACGACGACGCGGTCTAAGCGAGGAACTCCTGAAGCGCTACTTCGTGCCCTACAAAGTGCTTCGTCGACTCGGGGATCTGAACTACGAGGTGATGCCCGACGGAACAAGGACTTCGTCACACCGCCCTCCACGACCGAAAGTTGTCCACGTCGTGCGCCTCAAGCCGTATTACGCGCGATAAGACTGTGAACTGTGATCTTGTGCAACGCTTCATAGGATTGTGTTCTGCCAGCTTCTGTATTTTCCCATTCTTCTCTTTGTCTTGCTCTGTTTTGTTGCCTTTCGTGTGGCATGAAGGCGATGCCTTTTTAAAGGGGACAGTAATGCCACGCGCGTCGGCGAGCGACCGCGTGCGTGGCAGAGTGGTTACCGCGCTTGACTGTCGCGCGGAAAGTCTAGTTTCAATTCCAGTCAGTGGAATGTTCATGTATTTTTTCTTTCAACATTGCGTTCTCGTGAGATCGAGAACACTCTCGACTGTTCAATTTCCGAATGTTCTAGTCGCCGAACGTTCTAGGCCGATTGTTCCTGAAGCCAACGCGCGTACATAAGGGGCTCCGCGTTGCGATCCGCAGTCAGTCTCGCCCAGGCGTTCGTCTCTGCTGTTACGCCGACTTCGACTTCCGCGATGCTCTTCTGTTATCTTCTGTTTTCTTTTCTTTATTTTTGGGCACAAGTTCGCCCCATTAAACGTTTAGTTTCTTCAGTTATCATCGCCTCATCTGTTGTCATTCGTGACAACGGATGACAACGGATGGCACCGAGAGCCCAGTTTTTATATCACTGTGCTTTCCTTCTTTCTTGTGGGCGAGCAAGCTGCAGTTTTCAAACAACTAAGCCACACAAATAATGCTTCTAGATGTTAACCGACCTAAAGAAAGGCATTGAGCATCTGAAAACTGCCAGGCCCTGCGCTTTATAAGTGCAGGTGATAACGTGATTCCGGTAATGCTTATAATACAAAAACAAAACTAAACGAATTATTTTGGTGTTTATATTTCCGGTTTTTTCTTACGCGCAAAAAAAAAAAATGTGACATATTATAATTTCCCATTCTAAATAGCCAATGGGATTACTTTACAATTACTTTGTAAAATATGTAAATATTCCCTTACAAAATTACTGATAAAGGTAAGAAATCAAAAGTAGTTTCGTTACTTGTAATGGAGAACGTAAATGTATACTTGCAAATGTCACATGCACAAATGGAGCTCACGAAAACTAGTACATGAATGCAGGCTACATAAGTCACTGCCTCCCTCGATTGCTCTTTTTACTTTTATACCTGCCTTTCTGAGAGCACGATTTTCCTCGGTGATCATCTCGGCAACAAATAATTTTACAACCAAATATTTTTCAGTAACTTCGTTCCCCGGGTTTGATTTTTAATTATCCAAATGATGAATATCTTAGTAAACATACATTTCCCGCTGATATTATTTGCGACGACCAATGTAACTACCTGCTCCTCTGATCTTCACAACCCACGCTACCGCCTCTCTGTACATACTTAGCGACAACTTCATGTAGCCATGAAACAAAAGCTACAGACCCACAGAACGCCGTTTTTCTACGCAACTAAATATAGTTCATAACTTTTTTTTTCTGGCGTAACGTAAAAAAAGAAGTAATTTTTAGCCCTAGTTCCAAAACGTAACCATGATATTAGTCAGGACGTGCCAAAGGTGTAGCATTTCTTTTTTTAGCTCTTCTGGGTTTTCTTTCCTTTTTAGCTATTTTGGGTTCACCGCAGTTCGACTAGTAACGTGCAAAACAAATATGGGGTTTTTTTCCTGTGCGTCGTTGCGTACCATCGGTATGGTGTATTTTCGCTGCCTTCTGTGAGTTCGCCTTTTGTTGACCCCGTAAGGTTTTCACTGTGTTTGGCAACCAAAGGTCGTCAAAACCAACTAAGAAAGCGATGTGCAACGTCAACACATAAGTGAGTCAGAGTGAACCTGGACCCTTTATTATCATCGTTCCGGTAACGATGTTATTGGCGCAAATGAGCAGGAGTGGGTACTGCAGGGAAACCTGGGTACTGCAGGGAAACCTTTTGCCGGACGAATACCGAGCTGAGGTGCTCCAACGCCTTCCTCGTGGGCCTGCTGGCACCTGAACGCGATCCAAACAGGATATGACTTCGCGCCGTAGCGTGTTCGTGGCCCTATTTTGATATATCGCACCCGCGCCATGATTTTTCAGCAACAGGAGAGTTTTCGCATCAATGACCGCAAGTCATAGCAGCGGTGGTGAAATTCTCGGCATTTCTTAAATCGATGTCGCATATATACATTGGTCGCAAGACAAATAAAATTCTAGGAGACCGAAGAAGATGTAGTTTACCTCGTAGATTGTCCAAACACTTCAATCAAAGTTTTTGCTTTTGTTTAAAAACAAATGAAACCTTGGGAAAGAGGCGCCAAAACCCGCAACCGCGATTCTCATACGAAATGATAAACTGCAGCAAATGCGTGTGTCTGACACCCCAAAACCCCAACTGAAACCGAAACCAGGAAAGTCTGAACCTACTTGGCACGAATACACAAACGTCAGTTCTGCCCCCTCCCCCCCCCCCCCCCCCCCGCTCCCCTGTCCTTATAGCTTTCTCGTCATTGCCACAGAGAGACGTCCCCGTGTATAGCTCAGAAATTTGGCGGCGGTTTATTTAGGAAGTGTTCGCGTGCGCGGCTTCGATCGGCGTTCAAGTTGCTCGAGCAACCACGCCGTTTCCCAATATAGCTTTGCGGCATCTCTATTTTGCGACCCGGACGACCCCTCTCAGCCAGAACTTTCTGTCACCCCGCTATTATGTGGAAACCCGGACAGCGCGACTCCCCGCCTGTTATGTGCACTGAGAATCGGCAGGCCTTTCTTGAAAGTTTTGATTTATTTTTCTGTTCAGTATGCTTACACTTTCTGTATTATATTCGAGTGTGAGAAACAGAAATACCAGGTCTCGTAGGCCGCTCGGCCTTCGCCCCAAACCACTGAGGAAAACGAGCGTCAAGCAGCTCGCGACCTGGGCCGTTCGACGTGCCTCAATTATCATTTCCGTAAAGATAACCTTCAAAAAGTTGTCTGGGCTATGTTACCGGTCTTCGGGAAGAATAGCTCTTGGGACCAGGGAAAATAACAAAACAAACATGTCCGCTTTTTTTATTTTTGCTTTAATGCCGTTGGAAAGAAAGAGCAGCTCTTTTCAAAACATGCCCTAAAATAAACCAAATTCCGTCCGGCATTAAAGCAAAAATGCTGCAATATTTTGTTCGATTCATGAGACTTGATGGATTTCATGTTGTGAGCGGGGAATACCCATGCCTTTCGTCTCTCTTGTGCAGTCAAATATTATCGACAGTTATTATTCCTGTAGATTGGTACGGCTGAGTGCATGGCATATTGAAAAATATGCACAACATAAAACAACCATTCGACTTGCGTATGTCATGCATGGAGCCAACAAAAATAACTTTCATTTGTTCGTGATTGTTCTTAAAAATGGTACGTTCCATTTTTTTCTAAAGCATCGAGAAATTGTATTTCCCACAAGACGCAAAAGAAACAATAAAACGCATCAATCTAGCCACTACCAGTGTCCGGAATTGCGCCTACGCAGGCTGCCACAGCCCTTTAATGAGATGATTCATAGCCGAGCGCTGTCGGGTGACACTGAAGTGCTCTCTCAAGACTAGGAACGCGCGGTGTAAATCGCTTCCTTCGAAAGCGTCTCTGGAAATGTCTATAGAATTGACAGAATAGGCACAAAAAGTAGAAATATAGAGCTTTAGATTATCGTTCCCATACCTAAAATACCCCTGATAACGATACCCGATAACGATAAGATGCATGCGCAAAAGCGGCTGCGGAGTATCGGTCATTGCTGTCAGAGTCATCAGAACGATTGACTAAAACTCTCTAAAATACTTGCTCCGACTTTCTTGACTAGTATTGCAACTGCATTTACTTCCCGTAGCATATTTGAGGTTGAACAGCTGGTGGTAAGGTAGTAATGGCCATAGTAGCAGCTACAATTAGCTTTTCCTAAGACTGCAGAATTACAATTCTCTCGGTCCGCAAAGAACAACATCCTTGTTTCACCATGAGATTGATCCCATTACTAAAAACGACTCCCGGCCTTTTTATCCTGTAACTTTTCGCCCATACGCCAAAAACAATCCCAGCTATTCTTAAGACGGGATACACTCTCCAACTATGTGGCTCTTTGGTAGAAAGCAAAATTGTGCATTCCAAAATCGAATATTAATGACTTGCATATATTCACTTTTTTGCAATCACAATTTTCAAAGTAAATCATGTGTTTGTATGTGCACTCGATATCTGGATGATTACAGATTCTGCAAGTCTAACACGCACAGACGAAAAGGATACGCAGTTTAATTGCGGAGAGCGCCAAAAAGTACAACATATTTCTGCAAGAATCATCAATGGTACCGAGGCTCTCCCGAAAAACTGGCCCTGGGTGGTCGCAATCTATAATTCAAACGATACCTTGGTATGCGGAGGGTCCTTAATCAGCGAGGAATATGTGGTCACAGCAGCACACTGTTTTGGGTAAGTGATTTATATTTTTCCAATTAAATGTAAATCTTTATTCTGATTTCTTTCCATACAATACTTAATTGCACTCTTGCATATTCACAGTCCGTTCTTCGTTAGTATGTAAGGTCATTTCAGCCACTGCCCGTGCAGTCCGGTTTGAGGCATAAAGCAAACCTCGCGGTTCTACTTTTTGCAGCGTAAAATTTGCATTTGATTGCGGCTCGTAATTAGACCAGACACCCGATAACCAAAATTGTGTTTAAAGTTTAAACAATTATCTCGTTTCAATCATTCAGATTACATGTGGTGAAAAAAAGTAGCCCTTACACACCGATATGAATTTCTAAGTTGCGGCAAATTAAAGACCTTGTGCCAGGCAAAAGGGTAGGGCACAAAATATATCTAAAGTGTATTCGTGAAATTTGCATATTATTTCTAAATAAAAAAAACTTATTGCATTTGGCAACAATAACTGTTTCTGTTTTTTTTTATAATTAAAGAAATCAAGACGCTCATAAGTTTTCAGTTCGTCTTGGAACCACACTCAGAACCAATTCTTCTCAATGTAACAACACTCCAAAAGATTCCAATATTCAGAAAAACACAACGGGAAAAACGGAAGTACCTCCAAAAGAAGATGAAGAATATCACGAGGCTCCTGAAACCCAGGTGATATGTGTTGAAGTTGAAAGCATCTGCACCCCTATTCAAAATAACTGTTGCCTTTTCATGGTACGTAATTAGCAACGGCCCTAGCATCTTTAAATGTTGTGCATTATGGTTTTCTCAAAATTATATTATTTTCACAGAAGGACATTGCTTTGGTAAAATTAAAAACGAAAGTCAACTATACTGACTATATTCAGCCAATATGCCTTCCGAAGAATTGTGAGGATCCCCCTGGAAGCAGCAAACCCTATGCTGCTGGCTGGGGAAAAATATATGGTAAATTGCATGATTTTAATATTCTACCACATGCGCAAATCATTATAAAATACAACACCTTTCAACTTTGAATGCTTTCATGCTTTATACATTAAACTGGTAATTAGAAAACTTTTATAGTGCGTTTTATGACATAACGCTTGTAGGTTTTTCAGACGGTGGTTGGTGTTTCAAACATGCTGGCATGACCAGCCAGGTCTTAGAATGTACAAATATTCCAATTGCCTTCGGTAATAATTGCAATAAATATTTGTTTTACTCCCAGAGTATTACAACCCATATGATTATGAAGATGATAATGAAGTCGAAGACCAAATAGACGACCTTGAGATTCAGAAACCCATGAACAAAACATCAAGTGAAGTAGCAAGCGTCGAATCACAAACGGAACCAACAGGATTCCTCACATTTCGAGTCGCAAACACACTGATGGAACGGAAACAAGATTTGATTGATCAGGCTCAATGTTCTTCCGAAATGAAAAGCGAAGTTCCTGGCTACATCATTTGCACCACTGGAGGAGCATGTCGTGTGAGTCAAAAGAACCCTTGAATTGTACTTCCTATAACATAAAAAATGAAAGCCGTTTACAACTCCCTGTAACGCCGAATTAGAGCGCAGCTCTTGAGGAGGAGGAGGGGAAGGTACGGAGAGGAGGTTATGCCCCTCCTCCTCTCCTGCTCGGCTCCCATTTGGCGGAAAAGTTTCCGCTAAACATAGCGGGGAAATATTTCTGCTAGATCTAACGCTGAAAGCTTTCGGCTAAATTTAGTGGGGAAATTTTTCCGCTAAATTTAGCGGGTGAATTTACCCATAATGCACCGCGCGGTTACGCCGACGGCGACGGCGACGGCGACGGCGACGCCGCTCAAGCCGAAAACGGGCGCCAAAGAGCTGCGCTCTAAAAATATCATATAATAAATTTTATTTCTTCTCGCATCTCAGTTAATACAACCTGCAGTGCTTTTTACTTTAACCCTTTGGTCCTCAACATTTGTCCGTCCGGCTGTTCGTCCGTCCGTGAGTGTATTTCACCACTGTTTAGAGAGCAAATCGACGTTGCCTGTCCTGTAAGGTTCAATATTTGGTTCCCGCGCTAAACTGAGCAGGGAAATTAGAATCACGTTACCTGAGCACCCATATAATTTTTTCATTAAAGATGGCAACGAAATTGATGTCCCGTGATTTAAAGACCGATCTAAATATATTGCAAAATTTACTGAAGAAAATTACATTACTTTACCTGTCACGCGGTGTTTACAGTACTTTGGCCTCCCCGCTAAATTTAACAGGAAAAATGTTTTTCCCGCTAAATTTTGCGAGGAAATGTCTGTCACGTGACCTATACACCAATTCATTTTTCCTCTAAATTTAGCGGGGAAATTATTCAAATATGATTCTAATTCCCTCCCGAAAAGACTTTAACGTTTCGTAATCAAACTGAGACGAGTGTATCTTAAATAGTGCATCCCATGCAGTACAGTGTTTTGAAGATAAATATCGCTAAGTTGTTTCGGTGGAAAACTAAGCTGGGCTCAAGCATCTGGATTTCTCTGGAAGATTTGAGTGATACGTAAATTAATCTGAGGTATCTCATATTTGCTGGCGTGACTTAACAACGTCCTCAACACGATATAGCAGCTTTATTGCACATGAATGCTTTCTACTCAAAGAAAGGACGCGTTCGGGGCCACACTCGTCGCCAACCTTTTAATGAGAGCTGGAAATCGATAAAAATAATACCGTCCATGCGCCCTCGAAAACCACCGCGATCATCTAAATTCCTCTGCGTTTGTTCGATCCACCGGCGAGCGATGAGCAATCTGATTATTAGTGAGGGAATAAATAGTTGTTATATAGATATTATTAATTACCGGCACCGAACAATATCGTCCTCTAGTGAATTCCGGACCGTCCAATACACAAACGCTTTGTAGAGGCAGATTCCACCGCCGATATACGGAAAACAGGGTGGAGTGTGGCCCGGGACACACGATTGAACCCGAGCTCCGAGAACGCCTGCGGGTCCAAGGACGTGAAAATACACAAAGAGCAACGCTGGACGAGGGTAGGTTTTTGAATTTAGTGGTTCAAAATCTGAAACGTTTGCTCCACAGCGAAATGGAGAAAGATGGCCGTGGAAAGACGCGACTTAGACACCGCGGGCACATGAGACGAGGTACGTGCGGGTAGCACTTCAATATGTGACGGAACGCGGACGCTGTCCGTAGGGGCGCTGCCGATCAGCTTCCAAAGCAAAGCGGCGCGCCCCATTTTGGTGCCACACGCTTTCAATATTCTTCTACACCACCTCCCACACTACCGTGAGAATAAATACCCGCAAGGCACACGCTCCCCACAACTAAATTCTTCAGCTAGTCGTGTCACGACAGCGATTCAACAGAAACCACGACCCAAATGTCTGCTAGGGATTTGATCGTGACTGAGCCCAATTCAAGTGCTCATGCTGCGCTTGTGTCCCTTCGATTTACTCTTTTCAACTATCGTCTCCCATGGGTGGTCCTGGCGCCTTCCCTTTGTCTACGTCAACTATCTTTAGGAAGGAAAGGTTAAAAGAAATGGTTCTTAAAATTACACCGCGATAACGAAGCTCCTTGCTCAGTGTCATTCCGTGTGAGTTTACCTGCTTCGCACTTGTGAAACGTGTTTGTGCCAAGTGCTCAACATTCCAACTCAATAGTGTTTTGTGGCCCATAATAAACCGCCCGCACTCTCTTTATGTCAGGAAGAGAAACTTGTAGCTATTGGCTGGGAGCACGTGCTGAGGAAAAAGTTACCGTTAATGATATGCTGTTTTAGCATGTTCTTCGCTCGCACTTCTAATAAAACGGAGCATAATAACGTCTTTTTATGTCCAAAAGTGCGCCCTGCTTGCGATCTAGATGACAACATCGTTATACTTTCAGTTAGATGCTACTCTGCTCTGCACGAAAAAAAAAAAATACGAGCTTCTTTTTTAAAGGTCAGCAGAACAGCTCCCGATTGGAAATACTAGAAATATGCTTAGCAAAAAAAAAAAAAACAACAACATTGTTGCTTTATTTTGTTGATGTTCTATAACTATCAATGGACATATTTAGAGAACCAACATTTGTGCACCTTAGTATGCATCAATATGCTAAATGTTAAGTTGCAGTGCTCTGTCTGCAGATATCAAGGCTGGTTGATATGTTGAAAGGTTACGTGAATAACGGCGAATATTTGCTGTTCTTACAGTCGCACACATAGAAAGACATAGCCTTTTCCGACCTTTGTGATCAACAAGAAAACATCTCAAATGGATGTATTCATTTCAGAAGTAACAACTTTATGTCTGTTCCTTAATTTTTTCTGGGTATTTTTGTCTCTTACAGGAGAAAGAGTAATTAGCGGTTATGCGCTACAACCTGAAACCCTTCAAAACGTTGTAACATTAGCAGTAGTGCTGCTAGTAATTCACGTTGAGAAATATGTTGTGTTTCATGAACTCACGTTACGAATATTTATATTTAATATAAAAAAAGCCATTGAAACCAATAATTTCGGATGCTTTATTTTCAGGGAGACAGCGGAGGACCCTTGATGTACGAAGATAACGGTCGGTGGACTCTTGTTGGTGTGGTGTCTGACGGCCCAGACGACTGCTATCACCCGGAGAGACCTTTGCTCTTTGTGAAAGTGTCGCACTTTGTCGACTCGCTTATTTCTAAATTTTTGCATCCTGGAAAGCACAGTGACAAAAATGCCACGTGTGCTACGGAGGATGCACGTAAAGAGTGTGTAACGAGGTTTTATCAGTTCTACAACATGTCTGTGGAATTATAAGCGATCCTGAAGGAAACTACCTTCGAGTTAATAAAACATAAAAAAAATGTTCGCGCCTGAGTAAAGTTTTATTTGCCTACATTTATGATCTGACTTGCTTCGTGCGAATATGCGTGATTGTGCTTAATGAAAACTGGTAATGAAATTATAGTGAGTAAGCAGCAGAGCAGATGGAAGTGGCCTATCAAGTTACTTTTTCTACCACTGTCGACATGACTTCCTTCTAGGAATTTAACTGTCACCGGTTAAATTCATAATAAAATCTGTCTTTTCTCCTGCTATACTCGTGGTCAAAAATTAATCGAATAATGTTTTTTTTTATTAGTAACGATTTTTTAATTTGTAGTTTCGGAATGACATCTCTGGTCACTAAAGTGATATTTCCTTTTCTAGGAGGATTATTCCCAACGCTCCTTGGAAATACCATTCGATAATTGTTTAAAGAAAAAGTCAGAGACGCTTATCTTGAGAATCATAATTAATGTGATGCAGCATTTAACGGAGTGATCGATTTAATTTTATTTTGATGGCATTAAACGTCGCGTAACATTATGTTGTCAGGTCGGTCTGTCACGTGATACCTTAAAGTCGCATGTCTTCACGTCATGCGGCGTCGTAACAAGACATCGTGACGTTACGTGGCTTCAAGTCACGCGACGTGGACATGTGAGCTGACATCACTCAGCTCCGTCACGTTTCGTGAAGTTCGGGAACCAAGTAGTATATTACGTAATACCGTAACATCACGTGACCTGATAGAAGTAACAAATAACGTGCAGGTGAGCTAGTGAACTTTCAACATCTTCAAATCCTCACACCGAGGAACGGAAGAGCGGATGACACGGAAAGTGGACTCAATCACAGCAGTGAAGCTTATTCCCGCATCCTTGTTCTTATGTACGTACTCCAACCGACCCTCCGTCGCAGGAATTTTGATACCACCCGAAAACAGCCATTCCTGCTCACAACCGTGAACGGCATAGAACGTGGCGACCGTCAAGCTTAACCGAATCCCTACTCCACGGTCATTCCTTCGTTCCCGGAAAAAACAAACCACTCAAGTGACCTCAGGCACTTCTTCGCCCGTTACTGATTATTGCCCAGATCCTAACTTCACGTTTTACCTCGACTTGTCACCCAACAACCAAGAAATCGACTGTTCTGACATGATCTGCAATAATGCGTGCACGAGCATCGAACAGACGGACGGAGAAGGAACTTTCCGTGGTTTTGAGATTTCGTTACAAATGCCTTGAAACCCTATACTCCCCGCTCTCAAACTGCGATTTGTGCAGTTCAACAGAGCCGCTAAACTGGAGTTTTCAATATGCCTACGGAGCTATACTTCGTCTCATCTTACGATGGACTAAAGGCCAAAGCCACGGGCCGCCAGGTCCAATCACGTTCCACAGTAAACTATGACACGCTTAGCAATGGTTAGGTTTGGACGAATAATGCTCCGAATCCAAAAACGCTGCGTCATTTTTATAGCTTCGACACTGCAATGAGCCAGTAAGCCGTGGCTTTCTTTGCAATGTGAAATTGTTGAGTCACTCATTGCTCGATCCGAACCACTGTCGGCCCATTCCTATCAGTGATCCGAGACGTGGGCACCGTTACGTGCTTCGAAGCGAAATACTACACAATGTCTAAGTGGTTCGTGATTGGATCTGGCGGTTCATAGCTTCTGCCTTTAGTCCATCGTAGGGTGAGACGAAGTTTAGGGATCGCTGGCAGATAAAAGAGAAAAAAGCCTATATTTGAGCTATTTACACTCGAGCCTGCAGCATATGCACCACTCGACGTGAGGCCAAGCTACCTTCTCTTCGCTCCGGCAATGAGCGTTTCGTCGCCTCCAATGGGAAACTACCCAGGTAGCACAATAGTTGGGCCCACGTGGGAAATTAGGGCTTGGGCAGCAGCTACAAAATCCAAGTTTGTCCTATGTGGGCGCAGCGTGCTCATGCCCAATAAAGGCTGCCCACGCAGTGCCGCCGTGGCCCCTAGGAGGCACTGCGAAAAGTGACTTATGATAGCCTGTTTCGGGTAGTACATATTTTAGTGTTTCAAACTGTCACAGATATAGAAGCGTGAATGCTCTGGTGCGGGACGCGATAACGGGGAAAACACAAAGAAACTCTAACGCCGTCGAAGCACAGGTCTAAGCTAAGACAATAAGAGCGTCAACGTAGAAACGACCGTATCGCACTTCCAAAGAGTAATGGGCGAAAAAACTGTCGGGACGCCAGATGTTTTTACGTCTCCACCCAGAGATAAAAGATGCGTATTTTGCCGGTAGTGTCATGAATCTGGAACTTTCGATTGACTTGCGGAATTGAATCTAGCCGATGTCAGATGTCGAAACGTGTTTTTGTCTTTGTTCAACGCAACATAGAAAAAAAAAAAACTCAGCGAAGATGCCAAAAGTAGTGCGAGGCTAAATCAGGTGGTCTGTACTACCCAAAATGAGGGCTTCACAGTTTGTTCCATACCTAAGCGCACGAGGCCTATGCAATACTCTCGAAGGTCCCACCTCGGCTGCGCGAGAGTACGCCCAATCGCGGGGGCCCTACAATACCACAGTGGATCCCACTTTGGCTATGCGGGGGCAGAGTTATTGCGTAAGTAGGTTTCAGGGGGGCAAAGTGTGGGCATCCCTGATTTGGGCTGCCTATGTAAAACTCCCGTAAGTCCCACCTCGGTCCTGTAGGAGCGAAGTGCGGGCATGTCTATTCTAGGTTTTACGGAGGCCAAATCGCGGGCACGCCCAACTTAGACAGGACGTGTAAGACACTCTGGGTCCCACCTCAGCCGTGCGGTGGCTAAGTTACGATAATGCGGGCTTACAGGCGGTGAAGCGTGGGCATGCCCGACTTGGGCTTCCCATGTGAAACCCCCCTGGCACCCTCCGCGACTTTACGGGTGCTAAATGCGATATGAGGGCTCCACAGCAGCGAAGCGCGTGCCTGCCCGAGTTGGGCTACTCATGTAAAGCTCCAGTGAGTCACACCTCGGCTCTGCGGGGCCAACTTTACGAATATGTGCGCTCCACGGCGGCAAAGTGAGGGGCAAGCAAAACTAAGGTTGCTTATGTAAAACCCCCATGGGTCCCACCTCGCCCCTGTGGGGGCGAAGTTGCGACGATGCGGGCTCCCCGGTGGCAAAGTGCCGGCGTTCCCGAGTTGGTCTGCCCATCTGAAACCCCGTGGGTTCATCCTTGGCTTTGCGGGTCCCAAGTCAGCAATGCTGTGGGCTTCACGGCGGCTAAGCGTGGGCGTGCCGAAGTTAGGCTGCCCATATAAAAACCCCGTGGTACACAACTTGGCTCAACGACGTCCAGATGCAATGATATGGGCTCACGGCTGTTAGGCGTGGGCGTGCCCGACTTGGACTGGAATGTTGAAACCCCTGTGGTTCCCACCTCGGCACTGCGGGGGCCAAGTTAGCGACGCTGTGGGCTCCAGCGTGGCAAAGCGATGGCATGCCCGACTTGGGCTGCCCATGTAAAACCACCGTGGGTCTCACCTAGACTACGTGGACCATGTTAGCAACGGTGCGGGCTCTATGGTGGCAAAGCATATGGGTATTACCGACTTAGGCTGCCTAACTAGAACCCCCGTGTGTCCCACCTAGGCTGTGCGTGGGCCATGTTAGTAATAGTGCGGGCTACTCAGTGGCAAAGCGTGGGCATGCCCGACTGCGGCTCCCCGTATAAAATCTCCGTGGGTCCCACCTCGGTCATGCGGGGGCCAAGTTAGCAATGACGTGGTCTCCACGGTGGCAAAGCTTGGGCATTTCTTACTCGGGCTGTCTAACTAAAATCTCCTAAGGACTTCACCTCGGCTGTGCGTGGGTGATGTTATGAATTGTGTGGGCTGCACGGTGGCAAAACGTGGCTATGCCAGACTTGGGCTACCCATTCGGAAACCCCTTGGGTCCCACCTCGGCTCTATGGGCGCCAAGTTAGCTATGATGTGGGCGCCACTGTGGCAAAGCGTGGGCATGCCCAACTTGAAACCGCCCGTGCAATGCCGCCGTCGGTACCACCTCGGTAATGTGGAAGCAGAGTTAGCAGAAACAAGGACTTCATGATGGCACAGCGTGGGCATACCCAACTTGGCCTGCCCATAAAATGCTCCCGTAGGTCCCACATCGCAAAGAGAGGGGCAGAATTAGCACAGAGGCGGGCTTTACGGGGGCACCACTTGGGCGTGCCCAACTTGAACAGCTAATGCAGTGCACCTGTGGGTTCGACTTCGGCTAAGGGAGGCAGATATATATCAAAGGTGGGCTTCACGGGGGCATGCCTAACTTGGGTCGCCCAGGCAATGTACTCGTGGGTTCAACCTCTGCTATACGGGGACAAAGTAAGCAAACTTGTATGTTCCACGTGGACACCGCGTGGGCATGCCAAAGTGAGCTGCTCATGCGATTCTTCCTGGGTCTCGCCTCGGCCATATGTGGGCAAGGTAAGCATTGATGTGAGCTCCAAGAAAGCAAAGCGTGGGCATGCCCAACTTGCTTTACTTGTGGAACTCCCAAAACGGAACTTTTTCTCTAATATTCAGAATATTTACTGCACTTTCTTAATATTCAACATAGGAGATCGGCTCAGGAAGACAACAAACCACCGAGGATCGTATCTTTAAACGTAAGTGAGAAATTTTAGGCTTGCTAATATGTATTACTAACTTGGCCTGTATAGACCAGTGTCCGGAATCCTAGCCTCAGTTACAAACACGGGGAACTATTAATCTTCAACGCAGTCTCTTGCTAAGAAAGCGGCTGCGTATGCAAGAAGATTTTGCTCTTTACAGCACTATTGGCATCAGTAGTATTTTTGCAAATTCGTAACTATGCTTATTCTGACGTTCTTGAATTACGAAATGTACGAAGGTTTCTAAAGCGCAGCCCACTACTGTGTCATGGCGTGAGCACAAACAAACTTTGCGGATGCTATAAAACAGAGCATGCTAGTCCAGATTGAGAAGGCCATTTTACGTGGGGTGTACTTTCTTACGCAGAGTATTGCATTTGAGAGTGAATTCGAAACACGCTCGTCAGGATGTCGTATCAGTTCAAAATTTCGGTGTCTCTAAAGGTATCAAGCTGGCTATGTATCTCGGTTGCCTTTTCAACAGTAATTTATATAGAAATGTACATGGTTTTTTTTTCATTTCGTACACTTAAATGGCCCAATTTTATGGGCTTGCTCAAGATGTTCTATTGATATAGAGAAAAATTAATATTTTCCGTAGGCACACGGGGGAACGGAGGCACGCTCATTTTGGTATGCACTGAAATACCTCACACCTTAGGGAAATTATAAAATGACTGAGCACTAAACGATATTCCCGTGGCGTGCTGATGTGGGCTGTCCAGGTAGGCCCACTGCGTGCCCCACGAGGAAGCCCAGATGGGCTGCCCACGCGGACACCACTTGACCCCATTGGCAAAACTGACGTGGGACACACTTCGGCTGCCCAAGTGTGACGCACGTCGGCCTTTCTTTCAGAGCCCACTTTGTGCTACTTGGGAACACAGAGGTCCCTCGACAGAAACCAAGGTGGGCTGCCCAAGTAGACCCCTTGCAGGTCCCTCCTGGAGGGGGGGGGGGGGGAAGCGGGCTGCCCAAGTAGGCTTACCGTGGGCACCGCAAGGGCAACCCGTGTGGACTGCACAAATAGACCCCTTGTAGGTTCCACGAGGGAAGCCGAGGTGGACTGACCAAGTAAGCCCGATGTGGGTCCCACGAGGGAAACCCGGTGGGCAGCCCAAGTCAGGTCGACTTGAACCCGAGTTTCAAATTCGACGTGGGATCCACGGGGGCTGCTCACATAGGACCCTCGACGGTCTTCCTCTCTTGGAGCCCACTTTGTGCTACCTGGGTAGCTGGACCAGGGGCTCCCAAAGCTGAATTCCTTTTTAATCTTTTAAACCAATTGTTCTAGGATTGCTTTCAAGCATTTCTGGACAACCTTATTGTGTTTTGTGCTGCATATAAAGATAAAAAAACGAGCAGTTTTGAGTTCAAAGATAGTACTCACAAAATATTTCGTTTTAACTGTTATACCATTTACACCCAGTTTTCTTTAGAATCTAAATTTTTTCCTCCATGACCCTTATAATAATGGCTTCCTAATAACGTTTACTGTTTGCCGCTCGCACTGTTCAACTTTGAGCGGTGTTTGAGTTCTGAGGTATGTTGGTCACCGGGCACATGCTATGTCGGTACACAATGAGCATTAGCTAATTCAGGAGATATTCGGCTTGGGTTGGGTTTCTACATCGGGAGATTTACTGTAGCTAGATTGGAAGATAATGTTAGAGAATAATACAGTGGAATATATTTGCAATACTTAGAGATACACTGAATAAATAAATAGGTCAATAAATTTTAAAAAATGCGCTGATAAGGAAGCGTAAGTTAAAATAGGGGGGGGGGGGGGGTCTGATCATCATCACACATGTTGACTCTGGTTCACCCGAAGTGTCAAAGGGGCTGTTACATTTAGGGCCGAGACGCATTTCGGGCAAAGCACTTTATTGGTTGGTGCAACACTGGCAGCCTCAGAACAACGACTGTTCACAACATCAAATCGGGGCTCAATATATACAGATAAGATACACAGTGCGCAGGCGCACAGCACTCTGACGTCAGACATAAAAGTGCATACTTCATGGCATGCTGTCATGAGCTACACGCAGATACGACAGGGGCTCTTCAAGAACTTTCAAATTTTAAGCAGTGTCCGGAGAGGTGATCACTATAGTTTGTTGCAACATAAAAAACAAAGGATAGTCTCCTCCCACGAAGCCCACCACTCTTTCCACTGAAGCAGAGCGCACACTGGTGAAGAGGCCAGTGGAAAAGAGGATACCAGTACTCATGTTGACCAGAGAGCTTTGCAGGAGCGCCTTGGGCACTGTTGCTTAACCTGCGACAGACTGTAGGTTAGAGTACTGAAATGAGGGTAATGGTGCAGTCTAGCTGGAGAAAGATCGCACGTATACTTTTAATCCACGCGACATCTGGACAAACGAAGAGAAAGAACAAAAAACTCGAGGTACACCTAATCACTTCTTATGAGTTGTAAATGCGAAAGCATGCGCGGCATTCTTCCGCTTCCTTATTTCGTCTGCCGCGTATTTGCGTCAACGGCAGAGCGCGCCCACTCCTCGCTGCTCTGACCTTGGACGTTTGGTGTTACCGGCGCGCTGACGGACACGCAGCGCCATGGGGTGGCGTTACTTGAAACTGATGCGCAGTGGCCAATGAAATCCTCGTCAACGCGCGCCGGTCAATGGGACCGAAGCCGAAATCCATCAGGTTTATTCAGCTCTTTTGGGATCGGGGAAACTACAATCTAAAAAAAAGGGTGTCACCTTACACCCTTTTGTCTCATATAATGCACCCCAAAACTTCATTTCGGCGTACAGTGACCTATCGTCGAACAGACGGCCCCAAATTTTACGAGGAGCTTGATAACGGTGCGAAATAACTTTTTAAATGGCTAAAGTACGTGTCAATGACCACATAAAAAAACACCGAGTTTTTGCAGTAGGGCCAAGAAAACCCCGATTTTTTTTTTGTAGTCAGTAACACGTACATTAGCTATTTTATTAAGTTGTACCACACGGCTATCAAGGCCCTCGTAAAATGTGGGGCCGTCTGTTCAACTATACAGTCTTAGAAAAAAGGGTATCGATAGTCCTCCCTTAGGGGAGGAATGGTCTTGTAACCTATGTTCCTTTAAAAACGGAGAAACTTCCGTCCCTGAAGCAGGGGAGCAACGAGTTCCTCCGTCGCCTGCATCTCATTATGGCGGCCCTGAATCGAGCAAATCGAGCTCAATAAGGCTTAACGAGGACGGTACGTCTCTTGTACGGGACGAAAGGAACAGCAAATAAAAGCGTAACACGAGCTTTCCGCGAACTATGTTTAATTCCGAAGCCAGATTCCCCCCACAGGTACAGAAACTTGCGTTTCGAAAGCAGTTACTCAGTCCTCTCGTTGACAGCACTGTGATGTTAAACGGAGACAACCGATACCCAGTTATTTCGCGCACTTTACGTCTTACCTTTGGAGTTTCTCAAGTCACAATTCCTTCGTCAACCGCACATCCCGACAGAACGGCAAACTCAATCCGCGACACCAAAAGCCGCCCTTGAAAGAACTAACAAGGAACTAACTCGAAGCCGCTGTTTATCGCGTAGCGTGAAAGAAGATTAAATCGCTTGCCACCAGATGGCAGGGTCAAGCGAGTAATTGCAAGTAGCTAGGCTAGGTGGCGCTAGGTACTGCCCAATTCATGTTCTACAAAAAATATTATTTTCTCAGACTACTATTGTGCTTCGGGAACCTCTACTGTGCACACAATACGCATACTACAAATATCAGGTGAACATTCATTGAACACATACGCATACATGGCATATACAAATATCAATACAACGGCACGCTAACCGAACATACACCCCAGCTCTGCGTTTCCGTCTTTTATACTGGTCGTTTTGAACGTACGGAATTTCTCGGCGACTGAGTAAGATATAAAAAATATTCCCAGCATTTTGATTTTTTTCCAGCGATGTCATACCTCTGAGAGTATTTTGAATGGCTGAGGGGATGAATCTCTTATTAAAAAGCAAACGCTCGATCATGTCCTAATTATTTGAAAACCAATAAGTCAAGCCGCTTCAATGAGGTACGCAGCCATGAGTTTGTTTCCCCGCACGGCACGTCGCAGCCCGTATTTCTATTGTAGTGTTTGTTTTTCTATTTGTGCTGTTCGCGCAAGGCTGCAATTGTCGTCTTGAATTAATCTCTGCAGAGCGGATATTCACTCAGCTGGAAGTGATGCTTCACGGGTTGAGAAATCGCTTTTCGATCAACTTAAATGCAGTCAAAGCCGCGACTTTCGGCAGGTGTTAAGTGTATGGAGCTACGCCATGGCGAGCTCGAAAACGTCTAGCGCTCACCCCAGCGCGCCACTTGGAGGGCAGTTTCTCCAGGAACCGTAGTATATTTAAACAGCAAAATAAAGGGTAGTTTCTTTTTTTCGATTTTACCTGTTCTTTTTAATGCTAAAATTCCACGCTGTGAATATACGTACTTTCCGTCACGATTTCGTACTGTCCAGTCCTTTCCCCAGAGTGCAATCGCTCTCGGGGACGAGACAATCAACAGTCACACTGGCCACTGTACGATAGGAGCTTACTGTTCAGACCAGCATTCCAACATGACTATCCGCACTCCGCACGCCGATCGACGGCACATGTAAAGCGGAATGTCAACCTGCCAAACCCCGCCCCCTCCGATCACGGCCCGACCAGCGGCATCAATGCCCGACAGTTTACGTCATCTCATCTCGTTGTTACACCACTGCTACGCGAACACACGGTCACATCGGCGATAATTCCAGTCTTCTGTTCACAACCCACAACAGTGCCATCACGATGTTGCTGCTATGTTGCTGACACGCACAAATACAGGACCACGTTGAACGCCGGTTGGCACTCCGGCATTGGAAAACGGAACCGAACACAGCACGGAAGGCACCCAGGCAGCCGGCAGCAAAACCTGCCTGTCTTGGACGCAGCTCCTGCGATTTCCATAACGTCGAAAACGTCGACACAGTTCCGCGTGGTTTCGCTACTGTAGTTCCGCGTGAATCCCGCAATCCGGAGACGACTATCTTACCCAGTGTACGTGGCGCTGGTGGCACTGCTCCGGAACTTCGCTGTTTCTAGCGGCTTCATTTGCTCGTTTGATAAAATTAATGATAAAAACGTGAATGCAACCGAAATGTTCTGCACGTTTGGACTAGAAGACGGAATTACAGGCGGCCTTCGCTGCCACTGAAGCTCAATCAACTCAACAGCATTTATTAAACAACGTGCGCGACCTGCTGGAAAAACGAAACCAAAAGAAGATGAGTCGGGAGGGCAAAAGCTTTCTCCCGTCTGCCTGGAGAAGGAGAAAAACGTTTCGTTTCTCCCTTCTTCTCGTATCCGCTTTGGGGCGCGCCAGTAGAAGGGAGGAAGACGCGCCGTTGCTACTTTTTTCCTCCATTTGTTTTTAGAGTGTATAGGGCGCTGTACGTCGAATTGAACTTTTGGGGTGTATTATATGAGACAAAAAGTGTAACAACACACCCTTTTACACCCTTTTTTCTTTAGAGTGTAGGTGCCGTTTGTCTAGGCTTTTCGCGTGGTATCATTGTTGGAACTTTAGCGAGAACGGCATCGGATTCCCTCTGCGAAGAGGATGCGGCTTGCCACGTCGGACACGATCGCGCGCGGGGGGCGAGCTGTGAACTTCGTACCCGCAGCGGCCGGAGGCAGCCGCAAAGATCAACAGCTGGGAAAGTGGAGACGGACAGAACGAAAGCTGGAACTCAAGCGAGCGGAGTGCGAGAAAGTTGCTCGTCTGTTTGGAATGTGTAGTGTGTGTAGTTTAAAATAAAAGTGTTGGGTTTTGTTCAAACGGATCGACATTTCTGAACGCAAAGAAGCAACAATTCTTTCAACAACAAATTGGTGCCGAAGCCCGGGAAACAAACTACTGCACTGCAAATGAAGCCGACGAGCAGCGTGTGATCGAATCACCAGCAGACAGAGAAGTGAACGTAACGACTGAACAGGCGAAACCTGGTAATCAGCGGCAACATCTACGATAAACCGACACAAGCAAGCAGCACTGCAAGCCAGGACTGAACGGCTATGGACGTCCTCAAGAAAAAACGAAAAACGCATCAAACGCAAGTAACGAGGCTCCTCGGCGAGGCACAGGAGTTATTACAATCAGCTACGACGACTATCGATGATCTCGATATTTTGATTGAACGTCTAAGCCTGGCTCGGGACCAACTCAACCACGTAGATGCCGCGATCGAGTTGTTGATTTCCGAAAAAGAAGCAGAAGCAGAATTCACGCAAGTGATAGATTATTCTGACAAGATCGTCACGTGCTTAACGAAGCTCAAAAGGAAAGTAAAGGGCCCGGAGGACAGCCAACGAACAAGCGGGCAACCAAACGAAGAGCGGGAAGCAAGAGAGGTGACATCAAAGATAAAGCTTTCCAAATTAGAGCTTATCAAGTTTAACGGACACCGAAGAAACTGGCAGCCCTTCTGGGAGCAATTTCAGACCGCAATCCATGAAAATCCGGACCTATCGTCCTCCGAAAAGTTCAACTACTTGAGGTCAGCCCTAACTGGTGATGGAGCAGCCGCCATAGCAGGACTGTACCCAACCGCTGAATGCTACGCCCAAGCCATCGAGCTACTGCAGCAGCGGTTCGGGAATCAGGCGGAGCTGATCCAGGATCACATGACAGGGCTCAAGGACATCAATCAGGTGCCGTCATCGCGCAGTGTCAGAGCTCTGCGGCGGGTCTACGACAGAGTCCAGGCGTTGGGTGCGATGGATCAGTCATACTGTGCCATGCTCTACCCGGTCCTGCTTCGAGCGCTTCCGGACGACATGAGGCTGAAGTTCAACCGCAAGATGTCTTCGGGGAACGCCGAAAGCGCCACCACCGGGGGAACATCGGCCACCGACATTGGCTCCGACTCAGCAACGGAGCCAGGACCCATTAAGGCAGTGCGCGCGCTGCTAAACTTTCTTAAGATCGAGGTGGAGAGCCGGGAGAAAACATCCAAGGAACAACCCAAAGACGACGGCGGTAAGCCAGCACATTGTTTCTCATGCGTGAACATCCGAAGAGGTGCCTAAACTATGCCAAGACTCGGAACGCTACCGCTACGGCCTTGCATGGCAGGATGGACAGCATGGAATGCCTTCTTTGAAAATCAAAGGCGCACAGCACACCAGACTGTAACGCAAATATCGAACTCAAGGAAAAGAAGCGCAGGCTGCAGGCCGATCGGAGGTGCTTCCGGTGCACAAAGCCAAACCACATGACAGGAATGTGTCGCGGCACGCTCTGTTGTGACAGGTGTTGAGGGAGACATGTATCCACTATGTGTGATCCAGATTATTTGCCGGGACAAGCTGCCAGCGGATTGGATGAAACGCGGAAGAAAGACAAGACGCCTCTCAACCTGCATGTGAGCGAGAAGGGCAACAAACCGTCTATCCTTCTGCAAACGGTTACTGCGTGGGTGGAAAGCAAGAACAGAAGGAAGTTGGCCCGCATTCTCTTCGACAGTGGTAGTCAGCGTTCCTTCATTACAGAGGGGCTGTCGAGGAATCTTTGTTGCAAGCTTCTCGGGACCGAGGTTCTGACCGTCGGAGTGTTCGGTGGCAAGACTAGCGAACAAACTTACCGAGAGTACAAGTAGTTTTGAGTAATCGTCTAACCCGCCAGACATGCGAGATAGACGCCCACGAAACGCGTTCTATCTGCGAACAAGAACTTCCAGGCCCGGATGAAGACATCCTTGTGAGTATGAAGGAGCTCGGACTAACGGTTGGCGACGACCTGAATGGCCTCGAGTGCAGCGGAGTAGGGATGCCCTGGGGATCGGATCACTACTGGGGATGCGTTACGGGAAGAGTCCGTCGACTGAGCGAGAACCTGACGGCAGTGGAGACCGCCTTTGGTTGGACAGTACATGGACGCTCCCAGGTGACTGCAGCTGTTGTCAACTGTTCTCAAGTGATCGTCCTCAGAGCTGCCGTGAGCGACCAGGAGAACACGGCTGTCCTGAGGGGCTTTTGGGAGCTTGAGAGTATGGGAGTTTTGGACGCAGAGGTCCGGGATCACTCTGATAGCGACATCATGCAGCGCTTTGAGGGCAGCATCACCAAATCTGATCGAAGATACGAAGTTAGCCTCCCTTGGAAGCCTAATGTAAAGATTGATTGCAACCGAGAGATGGATTGGAAGAGACTCGAAAGCCAGCGAAAGAGGCTGAGCAAGAATCCTGAGCTCGTGCAGAGATATGATCAGTCAGTTCGGCTTTACGTGGAGAACGGAATGGCTGAGAGGGTCGAGAGAGAAGAGAACTCGGGTGAACGCGTGTACTACATGCCTCACCAGGGTCGCTAAACTCGTCAAACACAAAGTTAGGCACGAAGTTCGCAGAGCGTCCTGATTGGACTCTCGCGACGTTGGCGTCACGCGGGACGAGATGTCAATCATCCAAGCTCTCTCGGTGCTCAAATTGCAGCGAGAATGTTAGGCACAAAGTTGTAGCGAGCTTCATCGGAGCGCGCGCGAGCAACACCGTGGGGCCAGCCGATTGAACGGCTGCACTGATGACGTCGCGCCCGCGTGTCCCTACATCCCTATGCCGCGATAGAGTCAATGAAACGTAGATTGTACCTAGGCGGGCTGTAAATACTCTGAACTTTCTCGTCGCAAGATCGTCGTTTGTGGAACTTATTGCTGACGACAAAGTGACGTTTCACAACTTTGGGAAGGAGTTATTTGAGGCCAAAATCTTCGCTTCGGAATCGAGGCGAAGATTAAACTTCGTGATATTGTGGAGCCGTGCGCGGTGTACGCCGGTTTTAGAGCTCATCTTCCGCCATTGTCAACAACGCCACCGGGGTCACACACAGGCGTTATGTATAGAGACGTCGGTAAGGACTGAGAGATGAGAGGCGAGGGGAGAAGGCGAGAATAAGCCGGGGAAAGGGGAAAAGAAAGGTATAACCAACACAAACACACACTCAAATACGGGTCAGGAAGGGCCGTAGAAGTTGTTCGGGAGAGAGAGAGAGAGAGAGAGAGAGAGAGGGGGGGTAGGGTGATAGTAGTGAAGAAGGGGGATTTCCCTTCCCCCGAAATTTTAGAGCGCAACTCTTATGCGCCCGTTTCGAGCTTGAGCGGCGTCGTCGTCGGCGTAACCGCGCGCGCGTTGCATTATGAGACGTTTTTTTCACTAAATTTAGCGGGGAAATTGACGTCACGTGATTTTAAATCCAATTAGGTTTTCCCGCTAAATGAGAGGCGAGCAGGATAGGAGGAGGGGGGTGGATGGGCATACCCTCCCCTCCTCCTCCTCAAGAGCTGCGCTTTAATTCGACATTACAGAGAACTGTAAACGTCAGTCTTTTTTTTTAGTATCACTCTCTGAAATGCTATAGTCCGGGGCTGGGGCGATATCCCCCCCCCTTACATCCTTATGCCCTTTGCACCCCCTTTTTCAACTCCACTTGGGGGGGGGGGTGAATCGCCCCCCTCCCCGTTCTTCTGTTTCGACGATCCTGTTTAGAGGCGTTCCAACTGAGCGATGACGAGGAACAGCACAGCGTGCAATTTTCGAAATTATGGTTCTAGACATTTTGGAATTAAAACGGGGCGCGTTCCATGAACTTACGAGCGGTCATGACAGACTTTCAATCGAGAGGCTCGTGCCAGGGCTCGTTGTGGGCAGGCGCGTTCAGTGACGTGCTTTTATAGTTCATAACTTTGACGTCAGGGTCAGGATGATCAGTTGTGAACGACAAATTTGATGGTGCGTGTTTGAGTCGTCGGTGAAAAGTTTGGTTGTGTACGATGAAAGCTTGGTATCCTGGCGTTCTCGAAACATCACTGTCAATATTGACAAACTGAAATTACTCTTGTTTCAGTTGATGAACGTAGAATTAATCCCAGTTTGGCTAATCTTTAAAAGTCTATCATAAAATAATTTTATCTCCCGCTGATGGGGGACAACTGCCCGGAAGCCAAATCCGTCCAAAGATGGACAACGCTACTCGGCTGGTAGTGACCTAGCCACGTCGGGCTACACTCTGATCAAATTCAAAAGGCCGAGATAAATAAGCGGGACGACAGGGACGTCTTTTTTAGTAAATTCTGCTTTATCGGCGGAAATAAGAACGATATAAGACTATCAACTTTGACGGTGTTGATTTTAGAATGCAATTACCCAAGCCTCCGCTGTGCTTTTTAGAGACCGGTCGCAGCTGATAATCGTCATCGTAACATTATACGTATACAAAGCACGTCCGCGTGCTTTCTCGTGCTGCTCTAGCTCGGCGCCTAGGGAGTAGTAGGGGTTTTTCGCCGTTGCAATGAGAAACGTCACGACGATAAACGGATCTGCGGGTTTGTGAGAAAAGAAAACTTCGCTGCAATCTTTCGGCTCCTCCCCCCGCTATGTCATAACACGAAGAAAGTTGTGTCTGACGAGTTTAGCGACCCAGGCTGTTCTGCGAGAGGGCAGCAGTACGACGAAGATGAGAATCGTTTTCGACGCGTCTTCGCACGGACCGAACTGCAGGTCACTAAACGACAACCTGGAGAGCGGTCCGAAACTGAACCCAGACCTTGTTAGCCTGCTTCTCAACTTCAGGCAACATCAGGTGGCACTGGTAGCGGACGTCGAAAAGGCCTTCCTTCAGATTGGAGTAAACCCGGAGGATCGCAATGCTCCGCGGTTCCTCTGGTACAAAGAACCACCTCAACCGAACCAGACAACTCCGGAGGTCGAAGTCTGGCGTATGACGAGAGTCATTTTCGGAGCCACGTCCAGCCCCTTTCTGTTAGCCACAACCCTGCGACATCTTTCAAAGAACTGGAGAACGTATTTCCCAAGACAGCAGAGCGACTGGGTAGATCGGTCTATGTTGACGACCTCTTGACGGGTGCGGAAAGTGAAGAGGACACCCGGACATTCTACAACGAGGCGATCGAGATATTTGGAGCCGCGGGGATGAAGCTCCATAAGTGGGGCTCTATTAGCGCAGCCCTGTAGAAAATGCTTGAAGACGAGGGTCCCGATGAGAGACCATTGGGACAACAGACCCCTACTGAAAAACCCTGTATAAAAATTCATACTGGTTGACCCGTATAAATCATACGGTGTTATGGGATACGGGTCTCCCATATGCTAATGGGAACCCGTACCTGCACGGGTTAACCCATTCAGATACAGGAACCCGTACCTGTATGGGTTGACCCATTCAGATACAGGAACCCGTACCTGTATGGGTTGACCCATTCAGATACAGGAACCCGTACCTGTTCGGGATGACCCGTTTAGATATAGGAACCCGTACACTACAGGTTGACCAACTTAGATATCGGAACTAATATTTATACACTTTCACCTGTTCAGATAGAGACACCTATATCTTTATGGGTTTACCCGTTCCGACACAGTAATAAGAATCAACATGGTGTTAAACGTTTGCATACGGACATATGGATCTTTGCAGGTTTAACAATTCGCATGCATTTGTCATGCAAAGAATGAGCATGAGCCAGGTTATTTCAGGTTATATGTGTATTTAGTGTATGTGTATATGTGTATTTAGTGAAGGCAAATTGGAATACTGCAGAACATCAACAAGTAGCTTAACCTCTAAGCAAGCTTAGAAGTCAAGCTTCTTGTTAATATCCTGCAGCAGCTCCCGCACGTAGTGGTTGACCCGAGCTGTCCTCTTCCCTGGAGGGGCCTCTTGAGGATTCCTCCGTATGTACTCGTTGAAGGCATCTGCAGTGGAAAAGAATACAACAATAAGTCATGTATATCTACAGTTTCTTGATAAATTAAATATTTTACTTCCTGCAATTATAAGCAAGCAATTTCCACTCCAATTTATGCTTTGTTAATATCTTGTGGATACCATGTAGTCTCCAAGAGCGACTTCTTACGATTACGAAGTCTGCTTAAAACAACAGGTATGCATGATTCGGCCAGAAAGTTTTGAACCAGTTCAGACATAGTTCGAAGGGGTGCAGAAGCAGTGTGCAAGTTGGGCTGCGGCTGCATGAAGTTAACCTGAAGCGTTACAAACAACGCTGTAATTGGCTTCCGAAAGACCGAAGAGTTTCCATCTGTTACTGCATGAACGCTGAACTCACTTCGGCCAGCGCAAGATTCTGCGGAACAGAGGCTGAGCTCATATAGCACTGGGATAAATCGAACAGGCTAGTTCAGCGTCCATGCCACTTCCGGTTGAATCTAATATGTCAGTTCTTGCACTATGTGGACTAGATCGGCCGGTTCAGGCAAAGCGAAAAGATCTAGTGTGATTTTCCACAACTATGCACTTGCAGTTTGCTTGCAACAGTGTGTTCCTTGCAGTTCAGTATTTATTAAAATTATAGGCCCTGGAGCGTGGGGACAAAAAGGAATGTAAAGACACGAAGCTCCAGAGCTTCGTGTCTTTCAATTATGAACATGTGCGTCCGATTGCCTAGAACCTCGAACATTTCATGCCCAACAATGTCACCATGGAAACGAGTGAAAGCAACACTGAACACTCGGCCAACGGTTCTTGTGCGAAAGAAAGATTTTTAGCCGCAATTGTTCTTTTTGGGCATGTATATAAATTGCCAACACAGATCTCATTTCACATCAAGAATCATCTAACTAATTTAATATCCGTGTCATGACCCTTCAATGGTCCATTCATACGAGGTAGTTCCTGGTAACAAACCTGAGCATGTCATGAACTACAAAGGAGGAACACACATGATGAGAAGGCGGGTCAGAAAATATGGGCAGTACTCAAAGGACAGAGCCAAACATATTTGGGTTGCAGCAGTTCTAGGGACCCTACTGAAAAAAATTATATGAACCTATATAAGAACTGATATGAAATATCCAAAAACTGATATGCGACATATGAAACTGATATGAAATATCCAAAAACTGATATGCGATATAAAAACTGATATGAGATAACCAAAACTGATATGCGACATATAAGAACTGATATGCAACATTTGCCAACAGATATGAATATGTCCAATAAACATATCAGAAAAAAATTCATATAATTGTTTTTTCGTATACGACGTGCCGCGCGGGAAAACAAACACGTGGCTTGGAACCGCAGAGGAGCGGCTTTGATTTCCTGGTTTTCAAATACCTACGGCATGAGCGTTTACTTTTTATTAAGAGATCATCCCTGAGCCGTTCAAAATACTCTCAGAGGTATGACATTACGGAAAAAAAATGCAACATGTTGAGAATAAAATTTATTACTTAGGTGGTCACCGAAAAACTCCGTACTTACAAAACGACCTGTATAAAGGCGGAATCGCAGAGCTCAGAAGTAGTTATTGGGTGTGCTGTTGTATTATGTTTGCTGTGCCGTGTATGTGTATGCGCTCAATGTATATGTTCACCTGATGCCAGTGGTATGCTTAATGTATCTACATGGTAGCGTGAGTAAATAAATATATTTTTGTAGCACATGATGTGGGCGATACCTAGCGACACCTAGCCTAGTGTAACTGATATGCAGTATGAAACTGATATGAAATAATAAGTTCTGGTATGAAAAAGGTGTCCAATAAACATATCAGAAATAAATTCATATAATTTTTTTCAGTAGGGGAACAAGCAGACTCCCTTTCACAACTTTGCTCGTGCCGGCTTTTCGTTACAAAAAAAAAAAAAAAAATTAGTGCCTCGCAGTTCTGCGGGGGGGTCAGCAGAAGGTCCTGCGAGCAGGCCACTGATATCATGGACCTCCCCCAAAACTTGCAGGGATTAGCAGATATTTGCGACGCGGAGCATGTTACTGTAAAACCTCTATAGTGTGAATACATCAGAAACCGCCAAGCGACCTAGATGACCGTGACAAGATCAGTCCATAGGGCCTCTTCATTTCGGTTTTGCACTCGGAGCTTCACGTTCCAAAAGCTCAAGGTAGTCGAACTATGACTTTTCAACAGCCTATAACACTGAGAGCTCTGAAAGCCTTGGAATATTTTATCCCATTAATTTTGTCGTAGCAGATTGCAACTTCGGAAGCCATCAGGCTCGAATGTCTCACCAAGTATGAGACATCTGTGAGAAGTGGGCGCTTACTGCTGACTGCTACCAACTTGACTGGAGTCGGGGCCCTTTTGGCCACAGCGCCCTTGAAGCGCAAGCATGGCACTCCAGTCACACTCCGCCCATGCAGGTTCTCCCTGCCGAAGACCAGCTTCGTGCCTCTTTAACGAACATGGAGTCTCCCCGGGCTCCCATGACGTAGGAGCTTGTCCTTTTGCAACAAGACACCACGGCCAAGGTGAACCTAGAAATAGATCCGTGAATAGGTTATTAGCATATACTACATAAATCTAATGCTATGATGGCCCTCTGGATGGAGGGACTAGATAAATAAGTTTCCTAACAAATGGATTGCGATAAATGTTAGTGCCCTCTTTCCCTATAGTTGAGATGCAAACACCTTACGACACAGACCAGAGGTCTCCAAACCGATACGGCTCACAAAAGTCTTCTGACCGGCCCGCAGCTTGCCACGGTCTTTCAACTGAAGCCCAGCTTGCAGCCCGCCTCCAGCAGACCCGCTGCTAGCAACACAGAAAGAAGTGCGCGTAAAGAAATGACGGCACGACGCACTCTAAATGCACAAACTAAGATACCAGAAAGAACGAAAGAAACCGTATTGCAACAAGGGTCCTCTCACCATATTATAATTTAACAATGTCATCACTACCATTACCGTTCTTAGCCCCCGTTTCACGTCTTTAACTATATTAAAATTCCATTGCATTCTCATAGACATTGCGCTTAGTGCGCTCTTCATAACTATTGCATATTCTCAGCATTAGTTCTATCATTCTCCTTAGC
>JABSTQ010003826.1:0-25252 GCA_013358835.2 Ixodes persulcatus
GCCGTAGTTCCTTCGGCTGCCACTTGGGGCTGCAGGTGGGCGAAAAAGCTCGACTTTTGCTTCGCGATTGTGCAGTGGAATCGCGACATTTCTAATGAAGGAGGTGTTTTCTCTATCCTCCGGGACACGATAAACAACGTAAAAATGACCAGATGCAAATTCCTTTAATCATAAAATCGTTGCACCGCCCCTTTAAGCGCGTCGTGAAACTATATTCAAATTCTATGATGTCTGCATATTTTAGTGGTGCCAAATCTAAGAAAAATATTGAACTCTTGGGCAGCGAGAAAGTTTGGCAGTATAAATGTTAAACATCATAAAACTTTTACCAGTATCCAGCAGTTTTCCATTTGCACTCACCGTAACGTTTTTGAGATATAAACATTCGACTGATGTATTGATGGCTTCTAATAGACTCACCCACATTGACCACAAGTACTTGTGAAGGCATTCATCCAGACTCTGAAATTAGCAATAACCGTATTAGAAAAGCGACGTTATTTGAAAAATATATTGGTATATCAGAACATATGTTATTTAATTTTTAAACCAGTAGATATTAAAAGTTTTTATCAAATAATATAGCACGTGTATTATAGCATATAATTATAGCATATAGTGACCCGGCAGCCGTTGTTAGATGTGAGGACGGCTCGCAGAAATTGAAATACCGTATTTTCTGGGCTATAGTCCGCGGACAATATATGTCTAAATGTTAAAATCTTAGGCTTTTCAGACTATCTACTCGTGCGGACTATGCATGCATTTTGTTTTTCAAGATGGTTAATTATGACGAGACGTGACGGATGTCATGAATGGAAGAGTATGTCAATGATAATTTGTGTATAATGCAATATTCTTTGTGAGCTAAGAAAGGAGACATTTGTCAAGGTGTGCCGTTTATGGGAAGATTTTCGGCTCGACTATAGTCGGTTACAAGTCAAGAGGGTAGCGGCAAATGTCCCTCAAAGGGAATCTCGTATTCCTCCACCACATATCGTGTCCCGTTGTTTCTGTGACGTCACGACCTGCCCGAACCAATCTTGTTCTGGCAAATGAATATTTTCAACGTGGCTGCCGGGCAGATTTTCTACGACTCCAGTATCTTGCAGCAATTATTCTGTTTTTGATGAGGTTTTTCACTTACCCGAGCATAAGTCGCTAAGTCGTAACCGCGTCCAATTTTATTCGCAATAGGTTCTGCGCGACAGCGTGAGAATCCAGTGATAGCATTGCCATCGAAAAGTTCGATGCGGGAGTGAGGCCTAGCATCGTACATACGTCGAACGCCGTCTGCTTCTCTGCCTCAGGTTGCGCCCCAACATCATGACGGCACCGGCGTTTCTCCGCAGGGGCTTTCGTGGAGCGACGTTAAAATGCAGAGGTCACCAAACTCTTCTTTATAACTGTAGTGGGCTGTGGGGAGGGGAATAAGTGAACTGCGAACACAGTCAACGTGTCTTCACCCGATTTAGACCGTATCTTTGCTGGCGTTAATTAATAGTCTGTCTACTGAAATGACGCCTTCGAAGCAGTATGTATTCATCTGTGAAACGTGGCGTCCTTGTCAAGTTTCCGCGTCGCAATCAACTGCACGGTAATCTATGACTGCGATAGTACCCGCGGGTGCACCCTCGTTAGTAATAATGAGCTGTTACTTGTGGCATACAATTGATAAAGCCAGCCAGTGATGCCTATGTTACAAACATTTAATTGATATTGTTTTGGACGTTAAGAAGCTGACGTCTTCTTTTGGAAATATATCAGAGAATTTGAGGTAAGCAAATTTGATACTCTCAAATGCTTTCGAACATTTGCTTTCTCTCAGAGTCTGTCGTATGTTTATGCTTCGAATCCCCGGTACGTGACGCGTGTACCCCCACTCGCGTCGCGTCGCGGCCTGAGGTATTACCGGTAAACACGCACCAACTTTTCCAATTTACTTTAAAAGGAAAATTTGTCGACAATATTGTATCCCAGCATTGGTTTAATAATTTGTAAAATATGAAAAGTATGTCAATAAAAATTGATTGCAAGGGCAGCTTCCCACTTCATGAATCGTGGCTTTCTTATATGCGAAGTATTTATTTAAATCAACAATTGAAAACATACCGAATACTCAGATGTCCTGATCTTGGTCCGAATGCAAGTGGCAGAATGATTTGTCTTTATAACAATAAAATCAACAATGTTTTAATCAAGCAACAGCTCAACCTGCCTAATCACAATTCAGATGTATGTTTATACATAATTAGCCCGTAGCCGCAAGCGAGCTCTTCAGAGTCTGCCATCATCTTTCTGGTCTACCTTGGCAAAGACAGACTCGTGTAAAAAACCCTATTGAACTTCTTGGAGGAAACTCCGCAGTCCTCATTGTCAGAGCTTCCATGGAACCATCGGAAGGAAGGGTCTCTGTCGTTTCATCGACACGTGTTTCATCAACTTTTTACGACTCTCGTTTCATCGACTCTCATTGTTTCATCGATTCTACCACACCGTGCTGCGAGGTTTCATCGACACGCAAATTGCACGCTGTAGGAACATTTTGTTGTGCGTTTATCACTGGGGCACATGTTAAACTATCCGACCCACTTAGTTAACAACGCTTTGCGGCGACAGTCTCCAGCAGTTCATTTAAAAAATGTGGACCCACTCAGCCCACCTGTACACGCCGCTTCGCAGCAGCGTATAAGGGTGGTCCTGCCCCCGTGCATGTACCCGTACCCTTGCTCACCAACAAACCAGCGCACCCCTAACCAAACAAAAATGTTGTGACGAAACATAGCAAGATATGTCGAAGAGCGAGTGTCGATGAAAAAATCTGTTGACAAAACGTCGCAGCGTTGATGAAACGAACTGTCGGGGAAATCTCATTTGATAAATAAGTGGCACCGCACAAAACTCCTGTTTCCGAGCCGCGTTACTTAAACACTATCACAGGCATCATTTTTAGATACTCATTGCCAGACAAAAATGCACTCTAAACAAAAAAAAAAGAAATGAATTTCACGCCACTCTGCTATTAAAGTTCACGACCTGGAATTGGAGAAGGAGCAGCTGGTTCGTCTCCATCAGGCAAATTTGAAATGGTTCTGGACACAAGATGGACTCGTTATCGGCGTTATTGGTGCAAAATTATGATGAGTACAGCAGGCTGGGGTCTGAGAGCTAAGGGTTAACGTGGGCCTCCCCAAGCCAAGGGGCATGGCGAGTGCACACCGTTAGTGGGAAGCGACCACCTACCTATCTGATCTCGTTGCAAGCCTTAGACCTCAGCCTTCAAGGGGCTCTGCATAATTCGTTGTATGGGATAACTTCTTAGCAGCCCGATTAGACTGATCTTACAATTCCGCTCCAACTAGTACTTCCCCAGGCCTTCCAGGAGGCGACCCACTTGATCCGGGTGCGAGAATTGACCGCAAATCGTGACCTGCACTATATATTTAACCTCTAGGCCAGCTGATGGGGGCACTACAGCAGCACCAGCGGAAAAGGGGATTACGCCTGCTACAGACTATAGCATCAAAAAACCCAGAAATACCTTCATTCATTCTAAACCAGTTTCAGAAGCCACCCAAGCACTCAAAAACGACCTTTCAGTAATTCACAACTCTGCCCTCGGCAACAAGTCTGACTGCAATCTGTGCATTGCGGTTCTTATCGGCTCCAAAAAGGTGTGATCTAATCCTCTACATTGCACTAGTCCGGGAGGCTTAAAACTGAGGCCTCTACGGAAGACCGCTTCACTTCATCACAGCGTTCCTGCAAGACGTTCGATATCAAGCTTGAGTCGAACTGAACTAGGCTCAGTTACTGGCATTGGCATTCCCCGGATCTCCGTCCTCTCCCCAACCCTTCATCAATGTTGTAGCCGACTTTCCTCACGTCAAGCAATTGGTGCTGTTTTTACGATATATTTCAAGCGAGTACAATGGCACCTCTGAAATTCAGGAAATCTATGCCAAACCCCTTCAGACCGCACCTCGGCGCACAGGGCAGCCTGCTCCTCATCCACCGCGAGGTGTTAGCCAACTCGCCGAACTGCGACCCAAGAGTCATAATGGCAATCGACTTCAAGGGAACTGACGTCCCTATTATGCTTCGAAACGGAGCACTAGCACTGGGATTTTGGTCTCCACTGTGCTAACACAAGGTATTGCTATTCCCAGGGTGGCCTCGGTCGTGTGAATGACCACAGACGTCCCGTTTATGTTTCGAAACAGATCATTAGCAGTTAGTGTTAGCTGCCTACAGTGCTGACGCACGTTATTGTTATTCTCAGAGTGACCTCTGTCGTGTGAATGGCCACCGACGTCAGTTTATGCTTCGAAACAGATCACTGGCAGTTAGAGTTAGCTGCCCACAGTGCTGACGCACGTTATTGTCACTGTCAGAGTGGCCTCGGTCGAGGGAATGGCCACCGACGTCCAGTTTATGCTTCGAAACAGATCATTGGCAGTTAGAGTTAAGTGCCCGCAGTGCTGACGCACGTTATTGTTATTGTCAGAGTAGCCTCGGTTGTGTGAATGGTCACCGTTGTCCAGTTTATGCTTGGAAACAGATCATTGGCAGTTAGAGTTAGCTGCCTGCAGTGCTGACGCACGTTATTGTTATTCTCAGAGTTCCCTCGGTCGTGGAAATGGCCACCGACGTCCAGTTTATGCTTCGAAACAGATCATTGGCAGTTAGAGCTAGCTGCCCGCAGTGCTGACGCACGTTATTGTCATTGTCAGAGTGGCCTCGGTCATGTGAATGGCCACCAAAAACCAGTGTATGCTTCGAAACAGATCATTGGCAGTTAGAGTTAGCTGCCCACAGTGCTGACGCACGTTTTTGCTATTCTCAGAGTGACCTCGGTCGTGAGAATGGCCACCGACGTCCAGTTTATGCTTCGAAACAGATCATTGGCAGTTAGAGTTAGCTGCCCGCAGTGCTGACGCACGTTATTGTTATTGTCAAAGTGGCCTCGGTCATGTGAATGGCCATTGACATCCAGTTTATGCTTCGAAACAGATCATTGGCAGTTAGAGTTAGCTGCCCGCAGTGCTGACGCACGTTATTGTTATTCTCAGAGTGGCCTCGGTGGTGTGAATGGCCACCGACGTCCAGTTTATGCTTCGAAACAGATCATTGACAGTTAGAGTTAGCTGCCCGCAGCGCTGACGCACGTTATTGTTATTCTCAAAGTGGCCTCGGTCATGTGAATGGCCGCCGACGTCCAGTTTATGCTTCGAAGCAGATCATTGGCAGTTAGAGTTAGCTGCCCACAGTGCTGACGCACGTTATTGTTATTTTCAGAGTGACCTCGGTCGTGAGAATGGCCACCGACGTCCAGTTTATGCTTCGAAACAGATCAGTGGCAGTTAGAGTTAGCTGCCCGCAGTGCTGACGCCCGTTATTGTCATTGTCAGAGTGGCCTCGGTCACGTGAATGTCCACCGACGTCCAGTTTATGCTTCGAAACGGATCATTGGCAGTTAGAGTTAGCTGCCCCAGTGCTGACGCACGTTATTGTTATTCTCAGAGTGGCCTCGGTCCTGTGAATGGCCACCGACGTCCAGTTTATGCTTCGAAACGGATCATTGGCAGTTAGAGTTAGCTGCCCCAGTGCTGACGCCCGTTATTGTCATTGTCAGAGTGGCCTCGGTCACGTGAATGTCCACCGACGTCCAGTGTATGGTTCGAAACAGATCATTGGCAGTTAGAGTTGGCTGCCCCAGTGCTGACGCACGTTTTTGTTATTCTCAGAGTGACCTCGGTCGTGAGAATGGCCACCGACGTTCAGTTTATGCTTCGAAACAGATCATTGGCAGTTAGAGTTAGCTGCCCGCAGTGCTGACGCACGTTATTGTTATTGTCAGAGTGGCATCGGTCATGTGAATGGCCACCGACATCCAGTTTATGCTTTGAAACAGATCATTGGCAGTTAGAGTTGGCTGCCCACAGTTCTGACGCACGTTATTGTTATTCTCAGAGTGGCCTCGTTTGTGCAAATGGACACCGACGTACAGTTTATGCTTCGAAACAGACCATTGGCAGTTAGAATTAGGTGCCCACAGTGCTGACGCACATTACTATTATTCTCAGAGTGGCCTCGGTCGTGTGAATGGCCACCAACGTCCAGTTTATGCTTCGAAACATATCACTGGCAGTAAGAGTTAGCTGCCCACAGTGCTGACACACGTTATTGTTATTTTCAGAAGGGTCTTGGTCATGTGAATGACCACAGGCGTCCGCTTTAGACTTCGAAACAGAGCACCTGTACTGCGATTTCGCTCTCCGCTGTGCTAACACACGGTTTTGTTATTCCCAGAGGCCTCAGTCGTGTGAATGGCCACAGACGTCCCATTTATGCATTAAAGCAGAGCACTGGCAGTGATCTGTTGTGTCGTTTTTCTTAGACAAAAAATAGCTTATTTGCAATCAAAATTCTATTTGTTGCGTAGCGAAGATGTTTAGACAGCGGGAAGGACCAATATGGCATCTGATGTCTTTGCCGTAGATGCATGGGCTGCAAACTTTTGTTTTCGCGAAGTTGAAATTTATACTGGTGATTCATGGCACAGTGCAATGTATAGACCAGCTTAGACATTATTGCAACAAAAATAAAACGTTTGTCTGGAGGCTGCATATCGAAGTGCTATACGGCAACGAAAAGAGAAGCATGACAACATGAGACACGGGTGGTCAGTGGTGAACAAGAACAACACTCCGATTTTAAAGCATATGAGTGGTCTTTAAAAGGACCGTTTTGTGTTCCGAGATGTTCCACGCTTTCTTCATAATGGTAGCGTTAAGCTTCGTCAAGGGGCTCGACACCACACAGGTCACTCTCGGATGGGGTGTCCTCTCCATCCAGCTGGATGACGATGGGCTGGATGTGGGCACTTGTGGCGCCGCCTTGTCGGAACGTTGCTTCAATAACAATAACGTGACTGACAGCATTAGTCCAGTTGTCAGTGGTGACCTTGCGAATGTCTTCGTTGAGGAGTGTTCCCAGATCGAAGATCTTGAACGTCGTGTTTCGGGCAGCAACGCCGTTCTTGATCTTGGCCCATATGAGTTCAATGAGGTTGAACTCGCAGTGATATGGTGGAGGCCTGACCACAGTGCAGCTAGCCGTCTCGGCAGCAGTGTCCACACGATACTTTAGGTGCTGTGGCTTCACCAAGGCCACAATGTCGAGCAGCTGGTTTTTCAGCACCTTTTGGTCCCATGAAATGTTTTTAGACGTCAGCCACTGTCGAATGTCGTCCTTGCGGGAACTCGTCGTCGGCACTGCTTTCAACCGCCGTGAATGGTAAGAAGCGTTGTCCATGAAGATAAGGCTTCCTGTCTGCAATTTGTCGAGGACACCGTCGAACCACTTCTCGAAGCGGGCGTCATCCAGTTCCTCGTGGTAATCACCGGTCTTTTGTCCACGGAACAAGTCCAGGCAGCCGTCGACGAAGCCTTCATCGCTGCCGATGTGGGTGACAATAAGACGCTGGCCCTTCCCCAATGGCTGCTTGAGGCCAGTCGAGAGACCACGCATGAAGGCGTCGTGAGACGAGGCCACGGTCGTGTCTACCCACACCCTTGAGACAGCGTGCCCTGCCGTCACCCACGTCTCGTCCAAGTAGAAGATCTTCCGACCATCTTGTCGGTGACGTGCGATCTTATGCAGGTATTTCTGCTGCCAGGCGACGATGTCATCTCGTTCAATCAGCCGCGAGTTTCGTTTTCTCTTGTCATGCTCAAATCCGATGACGTGGAGAAGGCGACGCACAGTCCAAGCCTTCAACGAAGGAAGTTCAGTGCTTGTGCAGAATTCGGCGGTTATCTTCTTGACCGTGGGGACCTCGTTCCGTCGAAAGAAACGGTGGACGCACGATCTCAGCGCGCCCAACGTAAAGTCGCCGTACCTGACTTTGCGTCGCCTCTTGCCTTCGCTTGCTGGGCGCTTCCGAGAAGGTGTCACAACTTGTCCCTCGGTTTCTTTCGCCTGCTTCCTAATCTCGAGGATGGTGCGTACACCAACGCCAAGCAGTTTGCTGACTTTGATGCAGGACACCTCCACAGTGAGGCTACGCTGGCCGGGCTTAGCGGGCAGTTCGTGTCGCACCTGAACGTACGCGTTCATTATCAGGTGCCGTGCAACCCTGTTGAGGACATCGCCGCTCTTATGCTTCCTGTAGAGGCGCCTTGGCGTAGACGGCGAGGCTGTACCAGACTCTCTTGACAAAGAAGAATGGGTTGAATTGCATTCCGATGTCTCCACGTTTGGATTCATAACGGATAAGAAAAGACGCCTTCGGATTTGTCAAAACGCGAATCGCAGGGGCTTTCAAAACCCGAAACGCAGTTTTTTTCTTTTTTTTAACAAACGCAGCAAATGCACGGAATGTACCTAATTCGTGTAGGAAGGTTATCAAGCTAAAAACAACAACCACATATGCATTACTTATAAAAGCTACAGTTTTCGTTGCTCTGAGGAATTCTTTTTACTTCAACCTTCCGGAGCGAGTAATGTAGAAGCCTAAAATACATAATTTGCCTCGGCTAGGTGGCGCAAGCTGCCGCCCGCTACAAGGTCTGTATGTAGCCAATATCTATCCATTGAAGCAGAATGGGCGTTTTCAGCGAACTATTTTCTCGACTGCGGAGGCGGCTGAATCGGGTGCATCACGCTTATAGGGAGGAGCTTCTACTACCTTCCTAACTTGTAACCGACTATACGCACCAGGTGCGGACTATGCACTGATTGCGGACTATGCACCGAGTGCCGACTATAGCCCGAAAAACAAACGGTAGTGCTTTGGTCTTTTTGGCGAGTCTAGTTGATTTTTTTTTATCTCTGAATTTTTTGTCAAAACTTATTGCTTCCCTTTGACCTTAAAGCTCTCTTGGCATTGAAAGGAATGATTTTACGAAATGTTTTATGTGAATGCACAATCTGCTAGCAATAACAACATAGATTCTGAAATGTTTTAATCATCTTTTTCGTGAAGGTAATAATATTACCAGAATTGTGGTATCGCAGTGATATAGATGTTCAGAGACATCCAAGGAATGCTTGCTTTAAAAAAAAAAAAAAAAAAAAACCTGTAGCCGGGGTAGCGGACTGTCTATGCTAGTCAAGGATACAGTGCAGTGTAAAGTGTTGACGGACTACACATGTGCAACACGTGATTACAAAGTATTAACAGTGCGTGTATGTAGTAAAATAAATAGTGTGCTTTATGGGCCACCAGACAAAAATAATAAATAAAAAAGGGTTTCATGCATACCTTTGATTTGTCAAGGAAAATGCCTATACAGTTATTTAAGGCGGGAATTTTATTATTGATACTTTGAGAGACACTACTTCAAAGAAGAATATCGATACTATTATTCAAACAAATGTATGTTTAAGTAAGATACATATTCCAACACTAGTTACTGGGCGTTTTCAGATAAGATCGAACAACCATGTCCGGTGACCATTTTTAATTTTGATGAAGAAAAAAAATATTTTGTTGGCTTTATGCCCAGAAGTATAAAACCAATCCTTGTTTGAGGGAAAGCATTTTTGTTTTTGCGAAAAATATTTGTAAGCACCCTCTCAGTGTCGTGCGCGTTTTGCGTATCGCGCGATGTTGACATTTCGGGCGGCTTCCCCCAAAAAACTGTTCTGGCTACGGGTTTTGAAATATGCACTGACAAATTAGGCATAAAATGGATTGACGAAAAGTATTGATCACCGAGTATTAGGGTAGTTATTTTGAGAAAGAAAATCGCAAACATGACACTTTGCGCAATAACGCTCTGGATTAAAGATTTGTTTTCTCCGTATCTATAAAAGCTAAGGTCTTCAAACTTTGCCTGTGTGTTGCCCTGTATATAGGTCATCATTGCGTAAAATATTGTTTTCCTGGTTAGCTGGAGAAATTTACAAGAATTGCTCACACAGGGGCATTTAACTAAAAATGCATTATTTTGAAAATCATTTGAAAAAAAAGGCCATCTTTAATTTTCTTTAAACTCTCTGAAATTAACGTTTATGATATATACTAGCAGAGTCTGCAAAAACATGTTGCAATATTTGTGTGGCTTTTAAGTTATAAAGCGAGAAACATGGCCATATTGACGCGAACGCGGTTGCCATAAATGGGGCGTGCACATACCCGTTCTTCACAATTTCATTATTATTAAAACATGTAAAAATGCTAGAGGGTTGTCAGAAAAAGACGAATTGACAGCACAGAGGTGGACGGTAGTTTTGAAGGAAAATTTTCTAATGCATTTTCGTATAACCGACCCAAAACCGACCCACTCTCAGTCCCGTAAGGGACTGATAGTATGTTCAAATAAAAAATGCCCATGGGCCGGAGCGATCGAGGTGCGCCACCCTGTAACATGCTTCGCGGTGCATGTTTCAACAGCCGGCGTATAGCGTCTCCGTCTACGCGATGTAAAGGAAGCAACCGGAACGACTTTGCAAACAGATCAGCCTACAACCTCGGCGGTAACATGATATAGGAAGTAGGGCGAGGCAGAACCTGAACCTGCGCCGCCTGTGAGCGCCAATAGATCCGCCGCCGTGGAGGGCAGCACAACGCGTCGAAAATAAAGATACATAAAAAAAGAAAAAAATAATTGCGATTGATTGAGATTGTCTGTAACTTAATTTAGAGGACAACGGTTTGGAGAATCGTGAAATCCAATTTGGGTATGCCCATGTGACCTACGTAAGTGATGGTGCAACAAGCCACTTTAAGAACAAGTACCAACTACACGAGCTGCAGAGCCACAAATACACGTCAGCGAGGTGTATTTTTTCCGCAGCTTGACATAGGAAGAGTGCCTGTGATTGAATTGGGGGTCGCGTCAAGCATCAGACAACGTTGTACAGCCTCCGATGGCCCGCCAAGTCGGTGATGAAGTCGGCGTCAGAGATGGTTGCCCCACTTAACACTAAACTGCCGAACGTGAAACTAATCCACCTCCCGAAAGCTGACGTCAAAGCGTTCAGGGACATGAAAGCAAAGGACTGGGGCTCTGTTTCCGTTGTGCGTGAAATTCAGTCCTGTCACTTGTGGCAGTGTACGCGGTCCGACACTTCGCAACCACAGCTGTTTTAGCAAGAACAGTAGCCGCAGAAAATATATATCATTAAAAGTAAAGTCTCCTATGGCTGCGAAAAGCAGATCGAGGTCGCGAGCTTGCGGTGCCACTGAGAAGAAACGAACAGTGATCGCTACAGGCAAACCGAAAAAAAAAGAAAAGAAATTCCTTTTCGGAGTGCCAGGAGAGCGCCGTGACCGACTCAGGTCAGCGTCCGCTAGAAAGAATTCACGCAACAAGTTCCGAATGTGCGCACAGGATCTTGATTAATTAAACTAGTTTCAAATGTACCACTTTAAACATGTGTTCTTTCTTATCACTATTTAAACGTCAGCAGCCCAGTCTCCCCACGAAGGATAGGCTCCGAAATTCACTGATCCGAGAAATCTGTATTTAAATTGTTGACTTGTGCTTCAAACTCGCCTCAAATCTTTTGTATGAATTCTAATTTTTCACGAATTCTTCTCACAGTGCTTTCTCTTCACAGACTTCCTACATTTTTCTACCCCTTGCTTGCCCTTGTTTGAAATTGGCAACGTCCTGTCTTTTTCCACTCCCGTTACGTCAATTCTGTACATATAAAACCCTGTGAAATAAAAATAAAAAAAAATTGCAAAGCAATTTTGAAGGGCCTGATGGGACAGATTATGAGCCTTGATCTGTGAAAAGTAGAAGAAAAATTGCGATGGCCTTCATTTTAAACTGATTTTCCATTTCCAATTATTGCAATATCGGTAACCTGTCTAAATTTCAGTGTATTTATTTTAGAAAGGTTATCGTTTTCAATTTCATTGACAATTTATGCGAATATTGAACAAACGCGTTCAAATCATTTAAAAAAATTTGAATTTCCAGTCTTTTAAGATCCGGATCCATAAAGCTCTAAATTGCTAAGCAATCTATAATTTATGTTTAGGTTGTTTACGTCTTAAGTTTATAATGTTTTTTTTCTGCAGAGACTCTATAAAGTCTCTGCACAAAAAACGTTAAACCTAAGATGACAACAGTTTTTCTTTAATAAATATCCAAAAAGACGGTTTCACGAAAGTCGCAAAAACGAGAGCGTATACCAACAACGACTTTGTGATTTTTTTTTTTCTCGAGAAATTGTATTTTCTGCAGAAAAAGTTTGAATATGTTTTTGCGCTTGCACAACAAGTAAAACAGATATCCTTTTCTAAAAATAAAAAATGTCGACCGGACATAGTCGTTCGATCCTATCTGAAAACGCCCAATACAAACAATTTCAGGCAATCGGAATTGGTACTTGTTCTTAAAGTGGCTTGTTGCACCACCACTTACGTAGGTCACATGGGCATACCCAAATTGGATTTCACGATTCTCCAAACCGTTGTCCTATAAATTAAGTTACAGACAATCTCAATCAATCGCAGTTATTTTTCCTTTTTTTATGTATCTTTATTTTCTACGCGTTGTGCGGCCCTCCACGGCGGCGGATCTATTGGCGCTCACAGGCGGCGCAGGTTCAGGTTCTGCCGCGCCCTACCTCCTATATCATGTTACCGCAAAGGTTGTAGGCTGATCTGTTTGCAAAGTCGCTCCGGTGGCTTCCTTTGCGTCGCGTGGACGGAAACGCTATATGCCGGCTGCTGAAACAGGCACCGCGAAGCATGTTACAGGGTGGCGCACCTCGATCGCTCCGGCCCCATGGGCATTTTTGGGTCGGTTGTACGAAAATGCATTAGGAATTTTCCCTTCAAAACTACCGTCCACCTCTGAGCTGTCAATTTGTCTTTTCCTGACCACCCTGTAGCATTTTTACGCTTTTTAATAATAATGAAATTGCGAAGAATGGGTATGTGCGCGCCCCATTTATGGCAACCGCGTTAGCGTCAATTTGGCCATGTTTCTCACTTTATAACTTAAAAGCAACACAAATATTGCATCATGTCTTTGCAGACTCTGTTAGTACATATTATAAACGTTAATTTCAGAGAGTTTAAAAAAATTAAAGATGGCCTTTTTTTTAAATGATTTTCAAAATAATGCATTTTTAGTTAAATGCCCCTGTGTGAGCAATTCTTGTCAATTTCTCCCGCTAACCAGAAGAACAATATTTCACGCAAAGATGAACTATATACAGGGCAACACACTGGCAAAGTGTGAAGACCTTAGCTTTTTTAGATACGGAGAAAAATGTTCTTTAATCCAGAGCGTTATTGCGCAATGTGCCATGTTTGCGATTTTTTGTCTCAAAATAACTACCCTAATACTCGGTGATCAATACTTTTTGTCAATCCTTCCTATGCCTAATTTGTCAGTGAATATTTCAAGACTCGTAGCCAAAACAGTTTTTTGGAGGAAGCCGCCCGAAATGTCAACATCGCGCGATACGCAAAACGCGCACGTGACTGAGGGGGTGCTTACAAATTTTTTTCGCAAAGACAAACATTTTTTTTTCCGAAAACAAGGATTGGTTTTATTCTTCTGGAAATAAAGCCAACAAAATATTTTTTTTTTGCCGAAATTAAAAATGGTCACCGGACATGGTTGTTCGATCTTATCTGAAAACGCCTTACTGTAAACTCCTAAATAATCATTGATTGATTTATTAGCAATACCCACAGTGAAAATATGAAAGCCGAAGTAATGATGATGATGATCATTAGGGTTTTATTGGCGCAATGCCAACGGAGCCATATTGCGCCAATTCAATATTGTTTAGCTTGCATTAAACAAAACGGTTTAAGATAACAGAATAAAAAAATTACAACTGGTGTAAGTAGCCAGTTTTCTTCAGGTAGTCGAGAACACGTTCAAAAGGCACTAAAGCGCAGTCACTAAGTAAAACATTAGATGAAAGGGAAGGTAACCTTTAAAAGTTTTGTGTAAATAGACCGGCGCAATTGATGGTCAAATGGGCAATGCATAAAATGTGCAGCACTGTGAGTCCTTTCCCACAATGGGCACAGAGCTTTACATTTTAGTCACGAAGAAGGTACGTACGCGTGAGTCAAGCGTGTGTGGCCAATCTTGAGGCGGCAGAGCAGAACTTCTACACGCCATTCCCTGTTAAACGAGCCCTTCCACAGTGCCAAAATGGGCTTAATGACATGAAGCTTATTGTCACATTTTCTGTCCAACTGTAACTGCCATGGCATCAAGAGTGATTTCCTTAAAAGCGGTTTCAAATCTTGATGGGGTAAGCTACACGTTGCTATTAAACCTTTGGCAGATGCAGCTAACCTATAGTCTTTTTCATTCCCAGGAATCTCAACATGACTCGGCACCCAACAAAATTTAATGCTATCTCGGAGTTGGAAGGCTCCATTTAATTTATCTCGTACATGAAGGGTAAGAAGTTTCTTTGTAGAGGGCAGTGAGGAGACAGCCAGTAACAGGCTTTGAGAATCAACAAAGAGAATAGTTTTCTGTATATTGTTTTTAGTATGTGATCAACAGATAGCAAAATGCCATAAAGCTCTGCAGTAAAGATGCTTGCTACACAGTTAAGTTAATGAGATTTCATGAAGGAACCAGAGTATACTGCACAGCCAACAAAGGACGAGGATTTCGACCCATCGGTATAAAATTCAGTGTAACCTCTATATGTCTTCTGCAATGAAAGGAACTCGTGCTGGCGAACTTGTAGGGAGGCAACCCGCTTACTGTATTTTGTAAGTGTCCAGTCGCAAACAATTGAGACTTCGTCCCACAGAGCAACAGCAACTCTGTCCCTGTAATTTAGCACGTCAATATCATGAAGTAGGACAGGAAGGGAAGAATTGAAATTTTGAATGCAAAAGTTTAGTGGCCGTACAATGTACAATGTGGCCATACAGGTATGAATGGCGCTGTAAGCTGGGTGTTGTGGATTAGAATAGACCCGGTAAGCATAACAAAGACTCAGGTACTGTCCGCGTTTCTCAAACGACATCTGATGCGTATCGGCATATAGGCTTAACACAGGTGGGGTGCGAAATGCACCGGATGCAAGTCGGAGCCCCAAGTGGGGAACAGAATCTAGCATCTGCAAAGTAGAGGATCGCGCTGAATCGTTCACGACTGCACCGTAGTCAAGGTGAGACCGGACTAGGGAGTTGTATAATCGTAAAAGGCATCGCCTGTCCGATCCCCATGAAATGTGGGACAACACCGTAAGACGATTTGAAGTACGCAAGAACTTGCGTTTCAACCCCTTCAAATGAGGCGCAAAAGGAAGCTTCGTGTCACAGATTATACCGAGAAATTTGTGTTCATGTTGAACAGATATGTTTATGTTATTGAGATGCAAATTTGGGTCAAGAGACAATCCCCGCCGCAATGAAAAGATAACACAAACAGTTTTTATAGAGAAAACGTGAAACCGTTTTCATCCGCCCATTTTCTCACCCTGTTGATAGTGAGTTGTAGTTGCCGTTCACAACTAGAGAAGTTACATGAAGAGAAGGAGATCTCCACTTCGTCTACACAAAGAGAATAAGATACCGATGGTGGTATCACCTTTGCAAGCCTGTTGATTTTAACAGCAAAAAGGGTAACGCTTAAGGCTCCTCCTTGAGGGACCTCATTTTCTTGGAAAATGACATCTGACAGTGTGCCGCCTTAGCGAACCTGAAAGGTTCGTTCAGTTAGAAAATGTTGTATGCATTGAAGCAATCGGCCACGCACACCGCAGTTGTACAGATCTCGAAGGATTCCATACCTCCATGCGGTATCATATGCTTTTTGCAGATCAAAAATACCGAAGCACAGTGTTGTCGGTGCACAAATGCCTCGCTAATAAGGGTTTCTAAACAAACCAAATGATCTGATGTTGATCGTCCCTCTACAAAGCCACACTGGTTAACATAAAAAAAGTTCTCAGCCTCCAAAAAACACAGAAGACGCCGATTGATGAGCCTTTCAGATGTCTTCCCCACACAGCTAGTCAGTGCGAGGGGGCGGTAGCTTGTGGGGATGGAGGGATCTTTGCCATGTTTCAAGAGAGGTATAACATGAGCACATTTCCAGCAATGAGGAAACACAGCCTGTTTCCATAACTGATTAAAAAACGACCGTAAATGGCAACGTGATTCAGGGGACAGATGCCTAAGCATGTCATAATGAATTTTGTCAGGGCCTGGTGCAGCCTGCTTTTTTTGTAGCAAATGCCTATTTGAGTTTACTCATAGTGAATGGTTTGTTGTATGAAACAGTGGCAGACCCTAACATGGAGATTGACTGCTTTTTAACAGTAGACTGGAATTTCTTAAACTTTGCGCTTAAATTAGAGCAACTATTGATAAGCTTAAAATGTTGGCCAAGAACATTTGCTTGATCCTTGAGCGATGCAGAACAGGGGGGGGGGGGGGGGGGAAGAGGAGCTCGAAAAGACTGGTAATCTCTTCGGACCTCCCGCAGGCGGTCCCATACTTTTTTCAACGGAAGAAAGCTATTTCAAGATGAAATATATTTAACCCACGATGTCTTTCGGGCTAGCTTCCTCGTCGATAGAGTCTTGGCTCGGCTCTTTTTAAATTCAATCAGGTTAAGAGGAGTTGGATATCGGCGGAAAATTCCCCAAGCCCTATTTTGTTTGTTTCGGGTGGCTGTGCACTTATCGTTCCACCAGGGTTTGCATCTCCAGGGAAGCTTACCAGAGTTTTGTGGGATAGACGATGCAGCGGATCTGATTAAACATTCAGTGACATAGATTGTCGCCTCCTCTGCAGACATACTAGTGAATAGAAAGGGATCAAACACAGCTTCTGAACCAAATAGAGCCCTGTCGGCTTTCTCCAACTTCCACCTTGGAAAGCGGGTCGAAAGCGAAGGACGAGGTATAACTGTTTCTAAAGCTATGGGGAAGTGATCGCTTCCAAAAGAGTTATTTCAAACATTCCACAAAAAGCAGAGCTAAAAAAACATTCCATGAGCAGAGCTAAGAAAAGGTTAGCTTTTTTTTATTCAAAAGGCAGAGTCCGGATTACAATAAGAGCCGTTCAATAACTCCTCCGCGGGAATCTTGACGAGAGCTCCCACACAAAGGGTGGTGGGCATTCAAATCACCTAAGATTAAAAAAGCTTTGGGCAGCTGATCTACGAGACCTTGGAGTTCATGGAGATGCACTGTACTGTTACGTGGAAGGTAGAGCAATACAAGGGTGATGAGGCGATCAAAAAGGACACGAACGGCCACTGGCTCAAGTGGTGTTTGAAGAGCTACTGGAGCACACACCACCCAACTCTGCACTACTAATGCAACGTTACCGGAAGAAAGGGGGAAAACCGATCCTTCCAAAAAACTTGGTGACAACGTAAGATCTGTGTAGGATTTTCATTGAGATAAGTCTCCTGTAAACAGAGTGCCACGGGACGGAGGGACGGATTACGAAGAAGGCCGCGACAGTTCTATTGCATGACACCCATGCGTTTACTCATAGCAATATAAAGATAAATAAAATTGAAAATACAGGACGAAACATAAGACGACGTCACTATGTTTTAAAATTAATCTTTACACGTGGCGCTATTTTCTTTTTTAACGTGTCTGTCTGCCTCCCAGTGGAGCCACCGGGAGCAGAGAAAGAGGACTTCGATCCTGAGACGGGAGCCTCCTCGTCAGATCTGAGCCCACTCTCATCCAGGGCTTCTCACGCGTCGTCGATGGCCGCCCCTGGGGTGTCGAATGCCTTGACGGCTCACCAGGCCTAATCGGACAGGAGGTTAGGGGTGGCCGGCCCGACCCTGAGGGAAAAAAGCAAGGGGAGCCATCCCCTGCTCTGGGGTGGATGCTGGCGAGCCAGCATCCACCCTGGGTTTGGGACCCGGTGCCACTGGCACCGTTCCTGTGGGTTTAGGAGAAGACGTGGGTTTAGGAGGGGACTTCGACGAGACCCGCAAATCATCCAGAGACGTTTGGGTTTCCGTCGATGCCGTCACTGGCCGTGCAGGTCCCCTGCGGACGATCTCGGCATATCCACCCTTCGATAAGAATGAAAATCATTTCTTTCCTTCAACGTATCATATATGTTTTCCTTGGCTTTCAGCGTCACTATTTTTTTTTCTTGTTTCCAGCGAGGGCAAGAACGCGAGTATGAAGAATGGCTGCCTTCGCAGTTTGCACATTTTGGCTCACTGTCACAGATGTCGGCGACATGTTCTTTGCTTGAGCACTTCGCACTTGTGGCGGCCCCCCGACAGCTTCGCGACCCATGGCCAAATCTTTGGCACTTGAAGCACCACAGGGGGTTCGGCACGTAAGGTCGGACTGTGCAGTGGAGGTAGCCTGCCTTTACAGTTGTAGGTAGAGTGGTACTGTAAAAGGTTAGAATAATGTGCTTCGTCTTTCGTTCTGTGCCACCACGAAGAATAGTGATTCGTCGTGCAGCGACAACTCCCTGGATAGAAAGGCCCTCCACCAGCTCTGCATCAGATGTGTCTGGCAGGTCGTCCATGAAAATAACTCCTTGAACAGTGTTCAGTTTGCGGTGAGGGGTAACAGTGATTTTATAGTCTGAGCCAGAGTCGAGACCCAACAGGGCATCATTCCGCTGCTTCGTACTGTTCTCCACAAGGAGGTCTCCGGACGCCATTTTTTGCATTAAAGGTTTTACCAACAATACCTTCTAGTACCTTGGCTACAAGGAAGAGGGACAGTTTGCCCCGTGGCTTTTCATTCTCAAAATGTAGAAATAGGAATCTTGGGAACTTTTCAGAAACAAGGGACATGTCAAATTGGTCAAATTGAACAAGTACTTCGGTGCGGACACTTTTCGGGGCCCGATCAGGTGGTTTAGTTTTGGAACCCATACAGATGTGAAGGAAGTTCAGTACCCGGGTGCACCGCCCACCACGGAGCCCAACAAGGGGGTAGGTAATGTGCCATAGCAAGAAAGGCTTGGCTGACACAATTACTCTACCAGTGCTGCCCGGGAACTATACCCGAGTGTGGTTGCACGGACAGGACCTGTTTCCACTGAAGGCTGGCCCTTGCAGAATAAGAAGGTAAAAAAAAAGAAAGAGAGTGTAGGAAAAAAGAGAAAGAGGCGGAAGAAATAGTGAAAGAAGGAAGAAAAGCGTAGAAGAGGCGACTGACTGAATCATCCTGGTCGGGCCAATCCAGGACACCCGACTACAAGACGCAGGGGCCGAAGCTGTACATTGCCTCGCCCGGGAGACCTTAAAGGGTCCAAACGTGCCCCGGCCTCAGCTCAACCACCAGGATCCCCTTTTCCCCGGACACGAGTTATGCCACGCACAGCCAGGCGTGGGTGGGCGAACCCACATGACTCGGGGTTCGTAGTGACGCCACTCACCAAGCACTTGCTAAAGTAGGTGCCCCCTGCGTGCGGGTATGGTGGCCCACGTGGCTGGGGTCCGTTGTAACGCTACTCACCAAGTACCTAGCACCTAAGGTGCAGGCGCCCCCTGCGGGGCTGGGGGACCGTGGAGACGCCACTCTCCGAACGCCTGCTTTCACAGGTGCCCCCTGCGGGGCCCGAAGTAATGAATTACCACTTAAGTGATCACCTTCCAATGTTATTGTGTTTAAAGGTCGAAACTTCTAAACGAAGTAGAAATACTGAATTGTTTTCGTTTCAGCATATAACAGCCGGGCGGTTAAATGCATTTAGACACGAGGACGAATTCCTATTAGTGTGATATGTTATGTTTAAAGGATGTTGATGAAATCTGCAATAATGTTTTGAAGTCCTTCAAAAAACATTTATCAGCGCCATTTTCGTACCGAAAAATTAAAGACTATAAAAAAGGATGTGAAAACCTTGGACTACGCCGAACTATACTTGACAAAATTAAAATTAAAAAAATGCAATGTACCAGAAATTTGCCAAAACTAGAGAATCCCATACCAGCTCTTTTAGGACATATCGCAACCAATTAACTAAATTTCTACAAACGGCTAAGGTCGAATATCATTTTAATGTTTTAGAGATAATTTTTGTACGAACTTGATCTTGGGAAAAATAATTCAGTTTTAAAACGTAATTCAAGCCATCAACCCTTTGATAACATTGAACGAGACGGTGTAAGTTTAAGTGGACTCTCTCTAGCCGACGCCTTGAGTGAATACTTTGCAAATTTAGTTAGTACAAAACAGTGACGCTTATCCGTGCAGATACATAGGCAGCAGGAATAGTTGTTCTATATTTCTTCAACCTGTTAAAGATTGTGAAGTAGTTTCCACTCTTGTGGAATTAAAAATAGTCCTAGTTACGACTGTGATTACATACAAATACTCCCAGTTGAGCACGTTATTGAGATAGTAGCACGGTACATAACCTTCATTATAAATACGTCTTTTTATAGTAGGGTACATTGTTGGGCTAGTTGGTTCATCTTAGTTAAACATATAAAATGGCAAAAAAAAAGGAAAAGAAGTAAACAGGACAAGCGCTAACTTTCAACTAGTTTTACTCAGGAAAAGCAAAACATAAATTCAGATTACACGCGAAGCAGCAACGCTTAAAAGTTATCAATTTAGTAACCGATCAATTAAAAACTGAAATTCATTCCCATGGAGCACAATTGACGTGTCGCTGACAGATGCCGTTCCACTTTTTTTTCTGTACAGAACGCCTCCAAACGCTCACGAGCGACAGCCTCACGGCTTCTCCCCAGAATACTTATCTGTTCAAGTCGCGGAACATTGCCACACATGTCTCAATGTATAGGCAAATGCGAGCCATATTAATCTTTTACTGGTAGTGCGTGTTCCAGTGCTCGGTCATTGATGCACCGGCCCGTCTGGCCGATGTAGGCCTTACCACAACTCAGTGGGATTTCGTAGACCACACACACTGTGCAGTCCACGTAAGGGGTGACGTGTTTCTTATCACATGGTGCTTTTGCCTTCTCATCAGAAATGCGGGAGCATAACCCAGCCAACTTCTTTGGGGCAGAGGACACAACGGACACATCATACTTGCTTGCCACTTTCTTCAGATTGCGGTCAACCTTCTGGATATACGGAATAACTTCTGGTATTTTTGTTCTTTGCCTCGTTGGGACCTTTCTTTTAAACCCCTTCAGTTTTTTGGGGGGCAGTTTCCGCCACAGAAACCAAGACCGAACACAAGAAACCAGCCACTTCCAGTCTAGAAATCTGGTATAAAACTAGCTGAAAGTTAGCGCTAGGCCTGTTGACGTCTTGTCCTTGTATTTTTAGCGATATTTTATATGTTTAGCGCCTTTTTCGTCTGGTATATTGGGACTCTGCACGTAGCAAAAGTATCCGTTTTATATAAGAAAGGAGATAAACACAATCTTAGAAATCAGCGAGCAGTCTCAGTCTCCCCTGTATTTTTAAAAAGCTTAGAAAAGGTTAATCAGTTTCATCTTATACGTTTCACAAATAGATATAGATAGATATATCGATCTGGTCCTAAGAAACACCTTTCAAAGGAGTTTGCTTTTTTAGCGAAAAAAGAGTATATTCTACAATTTTTTGAGGCACTATGACTTGTAGCGGTCGTGTTTGTCGGTTTTACTAAAGCATTCGACTTTGTGGACCATATAACATTCTACTTTGTGAACTTAATTACTAGGGTTTTTCAGGTCTACATTTATCACTCCTTAATTCATAGTTTAGTAACCACTTTTCATGTTATAATATTTCGAAACAATTAATCCGATCAGAAACGTAAAATTGTAGATGTTCCACAGGGAAGCAAACTAGCGCTTCTCCATTTTAACCTACATATAAACGATATTTTATATATAAATTCTATTGCTAAATTAGTAATATATGCTGACGACACCGGCATACTTTTCTCTTCCTCAAACTGCGATGAACTTGTAAAGGCTGTTAATTTCACTTTACGAGGGGCGTTCATAAAGTTCGTATTATCGGCACAAAAAAATTAAAAAAAAACGGAACAAAACAGGCATCAACAGAAGCGTGCGTCCCTCTAGTTTGCGCACAGCACAAACATCGCATGCTATAGCAGCTTGGAACGCCGCTAGGGAGTCGAAACGAAAATAGCACCGCCGTCGATGCCAAGCACATGCAGTGACCCGTTTTTGTTCATTTGAAGAGAAGCAGCGCCAAGGATATTCATTCCAGTCTGGGAGCGTTGTTCGGGGACAACGCCCCAGTTTATGACACTTTGGTTAAATGGTGCAGACGATTCCAGTGTGGCATAATAAGAGGAAAACATTTCAAGGACGGCGACCAAGTGATTGCTGAAGTGAAGCGATTCCTGAATACTTAAAACGAGGTGTTCTATAACAATGGCTTCCGGCATGTAGTCCATCGCTGGAAAAAGTGGGTAACTTTGGGTGGCGAAGATGTAGAGAAAGTCTCAACTCCCACTCGAGTTTGATTGCTGAATCTCTATTCCTTCGTGACAATATTACGAACTTTATGAACGCCCCTCGTATTAATATTAGGGTCATGGGACGCGATAATAGACTAAACATCAACACTGATAAAACAAAGGCTATTATCTTTCGTCCTAAATAAACAAGTTTATACTATCAGGCTAATCTTATTAAATTCAAATCATATAAACATTGTGAATAATTTTAAAACTTTTTTTTTAAATAGGTCATGAACCAGTCATACAATATATTTGATTTCAAGATTGTCACATTTTGTCGGTGTGGCGTACCGGCACAGCTCAACTCCTCCAGTTGATGTTAAATAATTATTTATAATTCGTTATTTAATCCCACTTAGGTTATTGAAACTTTCTCTGAAGTGAATCCCCAAAAACAAATTTTGCTAAGATTTACTTTCTTCAGAAAAAATGTTTAGATATATCTACAATCTCCCTTGCGCTTTTAACGCTGAGATTATAATTTGCAGAAAATAAAAATGCATAACTTCTATGAATATAGAGTATGCATTACTATAAAAAAAAACGAAGAAAAAAAACTCAAACATTTCTAAAACCCACGACGGAAGCTAGAAAGCGGCGACAAGCACAAGACGTCTCAAACACAGTTCAAACATAGGCCTGGGGTTGGCTGATTGTGATAGGACCGTAGCTTGCATATATGTCCCATTCCTACGTTGATTAAACAGTTGCAGTCTGCGCTCGTGTGTGTCTAGTCTCTTCTTTGTCCTCGTCTGAAAGCACTACCACGCCCTTGACAGCTAATAAATTTCATTCACGACACTTCTTTCATACCCGTCATCTCCACACCGCCCTCCAATTGCACACGGCCAGATGATTCGCTACAGTTTACACACGACTACAAAGGATGGTCCAAGGGTCCACAGGAAACAGAGGACCACGCCCTCAAAATAATGGCGAAGGTCACTCCCATCTACCGACGAAACATCCCGAACGATTGCAAGCGTTCGGGATGTTTCTTCGGTGGATGGAAGTGACCTTGGCCATAGTGTTGAGGGCGCGGTCTTTGCTTCTTGTGGACCCTTTGACCATCCTTTGCAGTCGTGTGTAAACTGTAGCTAAATTTAACCTGTGTGCAAGTGGAGGGTGGTGTGGAGATGATGGGTATAAAAGAAGTGTCTTGAATGAAATTTAGCAGCCGTGTTTGAGACGTCTTGTGTACTGTCCCTTCTTTGTAGCCTCCGTCTTGGGTTTCAGAAATGTTAACTTAACCAGCTCGCCTGCCTTATTACGTTATCTTAAAAGATACTCAAATTTTTATAGAATTAATTCATTAGAACAAAATAAAATAACTTACGTAACTTACGTTACCCACCACAATGAGTGTTGGGAGGTTCTTAAATGCAGGACAAATCATGTAGAATAAATCGTTAGGTATATAGTTGATAAGTGCCTCAACCGCTGTACAAATATAAACCTCGCTTGCCGTTAAGCCGTTACTCTTTTTTCTTGAATTTGTGAATATATTATCTGAATCTCCTACTTACTTTTAAATGTAATTTTAATTTCAAAATTGTGCAGAGGCGCACCAGACTATAAATGATAAAGAAGTAATATTTCAGCCTAGGATGCACACCGGTGTAAATGAAAAAGTTAATATTCAGACAAATTAAAATCCCGCAAATAGTAAAACTACGCGGCTGTTTAAACTGAGAAATATGTGTTACTAAAATGTTTAGTTGGACTTTCGTTTTGTAAAGTACAATCCAGAAAACTTTGAGTTAAAGCGTCTGGATTCTCATCAAACTCAGTCAGTTTCGCTTGAATATTCTTCTTCCCACAATGGTTTAGTGCGACACGAGAGATGGGGTAAATAGTTTGAGCAAACACGTGCTGCATCTCGGCATCTCCGCTCCTTTTATGTCCAAGTGCTCTTGCCTTCACAAGTACGCTGTCATCCCTTCCGAACAATTATTGATGGCTCCGCATATGCTGTCCAGAAACTAAAAGAAAAGGTTAAACATCAAAGAAGAAAGTGATTAAGTTAAAAAGCGATGAACACTCTACCATTTTCAAATTACGTATGCCAACTTTGATCACAATTATCATTCGAGTGAAGGACATCTGTGCCAAATTAATGGCGGCTTTCTCTGATGAGAAAGACGTTTGGAATATTAGCTAACAGAGGATATATATGAGTACTTTAAGTTCGAGACATCTAGAAAGAACCCGACGCACGAATTAGATACAAAGACTGTGTATGCGTTTATTTCGGAGTGTGATCCATCAATTTTTTTTTTTCACGAGTCTGGCTTTAATACCTTTTGATGAAGAGAATTTCATCAACGGGCTCATGGACGCCGCTTTGCACTGGTTAATTTGTATGTCCACACCATCTAAACCGAAACAAGCTAAAATAACATAATGAGGTTGTCGAATAAGCAATTCTCAACAGGCATGGAGTGGGCTAGTTGGCTGGACATGTTAGTTGGTTTGATATTTTTGGTGCACGTTAAAGACACCAGGCTAGCAGTCCTACTGCACTGGCTAGATTGCTCATCTACAGTAAGTAACTATGTCGCCATGTTCTGGTAGACTAAACTCCTGCTGTATAAACAAATAACGACTAATTTGTTTTTTGTTTCTCCGATAAAACAGTTTCGTTACCTTGACGTGATCATTTGACTGAGATGAGTCTATTTGGGTGGAATAGTTAAAAAAAGGGAGGAACGTCCAACCAAGCCCTAATTGTGAGGAGCAGTGTTTTATTTTTAGTCTTTTTTGCGTTGATGCATTTATATTTGAATTGATGCTGTCTCGAAACCCTAGACGTACGCGGATGGTACAGTTCCGAGATATCTTTTTATGTTTTCTGGCGTAGTTTGGATGTGCTTACAGTCCAAG
>JABSTQ010003827.1:0-42362 GCA_013358835.2 Ixodes persulcatus
TTCCGCACGGAAACTGTTCCGCATAGCCCGTACGGTTTTTTTTTTTTTATGTTTTCTTACTAACTGTTTGTTAGCATTGTTTAGTTGTTGGGTTTATTTCGTCATGGCGTAGCCGCCTGACGGTGCTGTAGAGAGCGTGTTCGCACGCATTTGGTTGCGTCCCGTTTAGGGAATGCCCGGAGGAGTTGGTTTTTGTTCTTGCCGTGTGCGGCTGAGTTTTTCCGTCTTGATTAAATTTTTAATTTAATTTTACCTTTACGTGTCGTCGACTTTTTTGTCTGACTCTCCACCAGGCGTGGACCTATCGCCTTGGCACCACTCGAACCTAAATCTTTTATTTTTTTAACGCTATTTTCGTTTAGATCGGAGTTGGGTAATATTATTCTTAATTATTTATTTTTATTCTCTACCCCTCTCCGTGACAATCTCTCCTTGTGTTTCGGACCGTTTCTGTGTCTTCACTTTTGTGTATTACGGAAGTGAAAGGCGATTCCCTGGTGATCTGTGCGATGTGCGGTGAACAAACCCTAGCGTTTAGTTTCGGAAATAATTATATATAATATATCGATGATGTGGTGAATTTCCATGTCTTAGTAATATGACAGCTAATAGCTAGTCGTGCTAGTTTACAGTGAAAGTTTTATAAATCGAAACAATACAACGTCTGTGCCTTCTACTCGGCCTACTGATTTGATTAGATATGTTTCTCGTGGTTTCCCGCTCTTATAAAAACACAAATAACTATTCAATACCACAAAATGCGTTTATAATTATTACAAAACGCAGACAAAAATTCAAGAAAACGTTTTTACAATTCATAGAAACGCACGGGTCGCTATGCCCGACTTAGGTCTTGCAAAACGAAGACTTCTTTTTCTGATATTGAGGCTTAAATATAGAACATACAAACAAGATGCACATTTTCTCGACTTGCTTTTCGAGTAGACAACTATCATATCTACATTTAAACAAAAAATAAAAAAAAAAATTAAAAAATGGGTTTTTTGAGAACATCGATTTCAAAATTGGAACTTTTTGGTTTTCGCATAACATTAACGTAAACGTACCGCAAATGGAATTTTATACCGCTCAATGATTTTATAATATCTATAAAGAGCGTGTTTTGGGCTCTCCATAGACATAAAAGTATCGACGTAACCCAAGTAGATCGCCAGTATTTAATTGTCAAAGTTCGTCAACAATTAACCGAGGGGGCGTTTTTGACATTTTTACAGAAAAAAGCAAAACGCCTAAAATTATTTCATGGTATTAGAGCCTTTTACCTGTGCTCACAGAGTGCTTGAAAAAAGTTAATATAACGTAGACTGAAAATCCACGGCGGGAGATTGAGCGAAACATCCAACCCACGACGGATGTGAAAAATACTGTTTTCCGCCGCGGCCTCTTTTAAAATTCGTAAGTCGAGAACCAAAAATCCGACGAACTTGCGGTTTGTGGCTACTGCGTTTTTAGAGACGACGCCATAACATATATTTTTTTCAGCGAAATTAAAAATTTGACCCTTTTTGCCTGCACGATTTGAGATGAAACCACCCATATATATATATATGGGTGGTTTCATCTCAAATCGGGCAGGCTAAAATGGCCTAATTTTTAATTTTGACGAAAAAAAAATGTTTTAAGGGCATTTCTCAAATGAAGGAGGGCGCAAACCGCATGTTCCCCAGATTTTTCGTTCTCGAGTTACGAAGCGTAGAAGCCGCAATGGCAGAAACTAGTGTTTTTGCCTGCCGTCGCAGGTCGCGTGTTTGACACCCTCTGCTGGCGCTAGTGTTTTTCCTACACCTTTTTAACTTTTCCCCCTCATTTAATAGGTACTATACAGATACCTTGACGTATTCAATTATTTTTAGAAATTGTATTGTTTTCTAAAAAATCAAACTCGTCACTCAGGTCGATTTTTGGTCAACTTTGACAGGTCATTACTTTGTCTGCACTGAAGGTAAATTTTCTTTCTTTGGCTCTATAGAAAGCCCAAAGCTAGCCCATTATAGATACAATAATATCATTATGATCTTTTGACTAGCCGCTCCGCTACCTTCACGTAAACGTTGTAAGAAAAGAAAGTTTGAGGTCGATTTTTTCAAAAACCCAGTTTTTGTAAATTTTGGCATGTTTGGGGATTTTTACAAAGATTGGACCGACGAATCATAAATAGTAGTTGGAATTTAGTTTTACCGACTTGCATATATATCACAATAAAAAAATATTGAAGCTCTCTTTTGAATACTTTGAGATTGAGAGTGGTTCAAAAACGCCACACACGACAATCGTCAAAACCCACCATCGACACTTGCTCTTTTTTAGCATATTTAGAGGCTTAAAACTCAAAACCAGTGCAAATACCTCTAACGGAATGTATTTTGGGTAAAAGAAAGGTGCGAAGAGAACCAGGCGCGAGAAAAAAAAAAAACTTAAAAATGTGTTGTTGTTTTTTTTTTTTTTTTTTTTATACAGCGTGCTGAAATTGAACGAAAAGTGAAAACCTTCTCTGTTTCATAATTTATTTCTCAGTACTTGTACATGATAAAAACACAAAATTTGTTTAATGTGGAAGGCAATGAAAGGTTCTACACGTGGTATTATTTTAAAAGCGTTACTAAACATAGTCAACTCAAAAAAAAAAAAAAAATGCAATTTAGGTTACAGTTGTTCGCGGAGGCATGTTTGGGGATTTTTACAAAGATTGGAGCGACGAATAATAAATAGTAGTTATAATGTCGTTTTACCTATTCTTATATATATCACACTAAAAAAAAATTTAGACGCTCTCTTTTGAATACTTTAAGATAGAGAGTGATTCAAAAACGCCACACACGACAATCGTCAAAACCTCGTCGTTCTTTCCCGCTCCTTTGAGATTTTTTTTTCTCGGAAACTAACATGTCAGGACAATAAAATAAAAAGGATTTTTCTTCGTGGGACATGCTCCACAGAATATAAAATCTTGAAGCAAAATAAAAGATACGACTGCCGCTGGTTGCCTGAATCCAAATGAAACCGCCCATATAATATATTGAATCGAATCTGGTATTGTTATACACGTATGGTACGGAGTCACTTGGCGTGAATCTCCCAGTGCTTCAAATCCGATTTGAAGTCCTCATCCGCGTGTCATCGCGGCCACGGACAAACTAAACCATCCCGCGACTAAACCAGATCACTGTCACCATATCATAAAATTGGAATTTTATTTTTTCCAAGGAACTAAACAAGCTTGTGGCGGAAGTTGACGAAGTTCATAGCGATGTAATGATAGCGTTTCTCTGTAGAGCCCAGCGGTACGCACGCGCGCTGTTGTCTTCCGAACTTGTGAATCATTCCAGATGCAAGCTAAAACGCCAGCTCGAACGACCATGAAGTCATAGCCAGTGGCAGATTTAGAGGGGGGGGATCGGGATGTCCTGAGCGCCCCCTCCCCCTTTTCTTGTATTCCGCATGTGTAAAAACTTAGGGAGGGGAAAAGGGGTGGCGGTGTGTTTTCTCATCTCTAATACGCTGACCCCCCGTCCCCTCTAAAACACCTGCATCCGCCCCTGGTCATAGCAGTCACACCATGAGAACGATGTCATAAACATGAGCGGGTATATATGTACTATCGTGGCCAATATGAGCTGAAAGAGTCTTTCAATTCTTTGGCTTGCCGTATACCAGTTTTTGAAAGAACTGCGACCCAGACGATGGAATGCGATGTTGAGGTTCCATACTCCGGACTATTTGCGAAATTGAGACAGAGAGATAAAACTTTTGGGGACTGCAGACGCAAAAAAAAGTCCGGGTCGGGTGTTTGAGCTATATTGTTGATGCACTTTTAGAACACGCGCACGTCGTCCCCGAAACGATCTGAAATTACTGACCGGCCATACTGGTTCCAGCCGATGGTACCTCGACCATACAGTCAATATGGCCAAGTACAGTGGTGGTCGTCTATTCACTCCTCACTCGCCGCTCTCGTAAGCAGACTTCCAGATGTCGGCCAAGCAAACCGACGCGTGGAATCTGTAGAAGAGCATCAGCGGAAACGTGGCGTGCTTTACCATCACCCAGGCATCTTCGCCGAAGCACTTCCGAACGTACCGGTTCATGTGGTACTTCTCCATGTTGAACGTGTTGGTCACCCACACAGTCACGTTGCAGATGATAAGGAATGTGACCATCTCCCTTCCGGGCTTCGTGAAGCGATGTCTTCTGGAGTTGCTGCATCTTCGGAGGCCGTCGCTGATGAACATGGTCTGCAACACCACCTGCGCGACGACCAGGACGTTGCTGACGATGCTGGTGTGGTTCCGATACCACACGTCGGCCGTCATCGACATGAAGTAGTAGATGAAGTAGAAGGGCAGGGGGACGTACAAGAGCACGTCGTCCAGCAGAGTGATCGGATGCACATTAAAGTCCAACTTGGAGATCTTCACGTACGCCCAGACAACCGCCAGCAGCGACACGAGCACAAGGGCAGTGTCCTGGACGAGAAAGATGACGTTCTCGATGTCCTGGTACTCGGGCCCGCTGAACACAACCTGGGCTATCACCAGGGTCACGATGGCGGACAACAAGAGAAAGAAGCCGGCGAAGAGCCCTTTATTCGCCGCGTGGCAGTCAGCGCTGACCACTAGGTTGCTGTGGTAGTTGACGTCCAGTTGCTGCGGTTCCGCGCCTGCGGAGAGGGAGTCACGTCTTGCGAAGTGGTTGCCCGGTTCGGTTCCCACGTTCTGCCAGACGATGAACCAGACGCCCGCTAGGACAATGTTGTACTCGATGGTAAAAGGATGGAGGTACGGTGTGATTGACACCGTGTCCAGCACTCGTCCCGCTGACACCGTTCGGTTGTGAGCACCAGGGAAGTGGTGTGTTCCGTTGACTTCTGCAAAGACAGAAGCCGAGGCGTGACGTTAGCACTGTTCATTGCAGATGCAGTAAAGTGACAATCTCCAAGAGCTAAGGTTTTAATCCAGATCATACCGTCATTCCCGACGTCATCACCGCTCCTGTACAAGCTGTGTCGGTACTCCTGGACTATGCTGCTGAACCAGAAGTACAGACAGGTGCCGATCATGTGCATTAGGCCGAATCGGGTCACCTTTGAAGCGTGATTGATGACAATCTGCAAGAAAAACGCCCAAAGCGCCAAAATGACCTTACGCTGTAATAACACAAAAGACAATTTTTTTCCCCTCTGCTTCGGTTGCGGTGAGAAAGAGCGGACTAGATTTGAACCAGGGAGTGCTCACGGATATCTTACATTTGAGTACTTGAAGGCCATGAACAGTTGGTAGAAGGAATAGACGGGTCTCAAGACGTGGAAGATGATGTTGAGCCCATCCTTTATGTTCCACCCGTGACGTAAAACACTCTCCACGCTGCTCTGCAGGAGCAGGCCTTGGTTGACGAGGTGGCAGAAGCAGAACACTGCGAGGCAAGAACCTTTGACGACACAACTGGAAGGGCTGTAAAGCTTCAGGCACTCTGGAAAGGTCGCATGAATCTATCCTATGACATATATGTCGTCGAGTATACCGTAAATAAGCGAATACATAAAGATGGATATTGTCTTCAGTGTGAAGTTGCTAAATATCGTGCATAAAAAGATGAAATATTCGACATGTGGATCATATATCAATCCATCTTATTTTTCTATCGCTTTTGTTTTCGTTGTCTCCGCGCGTTTTTGGCAAGTGGCGAGATCTTTGTTTTTTTTTTGTTTTTTTTTATTGGGAAACGTTTTGGTATTTGGCCAACTGTAGTGCTTTCCACTGTATTATCTCAATTTTGCCACTCGACGCTGGCAAAATTCGAGTCAGCTTCGGTGAGACCAAAGAAGGACGGACTCACCGACCATGCCGCCCTTGAGGTAGAAGCTTCCGCTGTGCCTTCCGCTCAGGAACCAGAGCCGAGGGGCGGTCATCTTTCGGGCGTAGGTGCTGAACACGCTCGCCGCGCTGTGCACGTAGAGGCCGCTCTGCGACGGCCGCACCCTGGAGCGTACCTTGCGGCTGGCCGAGTGCTTGTACCACAGGATGTCCACGTGGAAGGACGCCAGGCACAGCAGGCCCACGGACACGATCACGATGCTGAAGAGCTTGGACACAAGGACGCGCGCTGATCGAGCATCGTCGCCGTACACAGCCAACCCATTCTTCGTATGTCACTCCCCCATGGAGCCACTCAGAGCGACGGGGGCGAAGCACGTGACAGCCCTCACCAAAGGGGCGAGAGCGTACCCCAAGCAGTTGGAGAAGAGGGGAGGGAAGAACACCCCCCCCCCCCCCCTTACCCAGACCCTCGTTGCATGGTGTGTCCCAGACGTCGCTTGTCCCCTTAAAAGGTTAGCCAGTCACTCAGAATTCATACAAAAGCGGCTTTTAACTCTCTCCCTTCCGTGGCTTTGACAGCACTGCGAGTAATCACGTGCTTCCCTCCGACGCGCTGATTGGCTCACTGGGAACCTTTGCCGTTCGCTAACTGACGGTGAGAAGGAGTATATAAGAAATGTTACACCCTTGAGGGTGTAAAAAGGGTGTTGTAGAGACTCTTTGCTAGAACCTTCCTTCAGCGCCCTTATTTCGAGTAATACACCCTTTTTAATCGTAAAAAAGCGTGCTGTGGCATGGAATACGAGTAGGAACTGAAAGAGAGGATGAGACGAGAGCGCGGGGGGTGGGGGGGGGGGCGTTAGAGAGACCAGTTCTGACTGGAATGATTAGAGGTTAGACACAAAGCTAGCTGGGTCATTCCACGTCAAACGATCCAGGCCTAAACTTAGCGTTCACGTATTTGATCTAAAAAAATCCGGACACTTAAGCACTCTTATGACGAAAATAATCCCTAGAGAAGGGGAACAAGAGGGACGAAGGACAAACACAAATCTCCAAACAATTGCATTATTTAATTGCATTATAATTATAACTCTTATGAGTTCTCAATGCGAAAGCATAATGTCGTTCTTCCGCTCCCTTCGTTCGTCTGCGGTGTACTGGCTTGGACGCGTCCACTCCGCTACTGCCGAGATTGCGGCTCGCGGCCGAGCCCCGCTCTAATAAAGCGGCCGCAGCCCCCCCCCCCTCTGGCAACGCCTGCCACGAGAGCGGCGGCCGAGCGCGCGCTTTCGTGAAGAGGCCGCAGCCCCCCTCCGGCAAGGCCTGCCATGAGAGCGGCGGCCGAGCGACCGCTCTAATGAAGCGGCCGCAGCCCCCTCCCCTCTGGCAACGCCTGCCATGAGAGCGGCGGCCGAGCGCACGCTCTAATGAAGCGGCCGCAGCCCCCCCCCCCCCCTCCGGCAACGCCTGCCACGAGAGTGGCGGCCGAGCGCGCGCTCTCGTGAAGAGGCCGCAGCCCCCCTCCGGCAACACCTGCCATGAGAGCGGCGGCCGAGCGCGCGCTCTAATGAAGCGGCCGCAGCCCCCCCCCCCACCTCCGGCGACGCCTGCCACGAGAGCGGCGGCCGAGCGCGCGCTCTCGTGAAGAGGCCGCAGCCCCCCTCCGGCAACGCCTGCCATGAGAGCGGCGGCCGAGCGCGCGCTCTCGTGAAGAGGCCGCAGCCCCCCTCCGGCAACACCTGCCATGAGAGCGGCGGCCGAGCGCGCGCTCTAATGAAGCGGCCGCAGCCCCCCCCCCCACCTCCGGCGACGCCTGCCACGAGAGCGGCGGCCGAGCGCGCGCTCTCGTGAAGAGGCCGCAGCCCCCCTCCGGCAACGCCTGCCATGAGAGCGGCGGCCGAGCGCGCGCTCTCGTGAAGGCTGCCACGATCACCAGCATCCTATATATATATATATATATATATTATATATATATATATATGTGTGGCTCTTTCGCATCTCGCGGCCTCTTAACGAGCGAGTGCGTTAAAACCTCTTGAGACCTCTTACGCAACACCAGCAACACAGGAATCCCGCGTTCACACGCAGCCATGCACTCCTGAAGCTCGGATTGCTCTGTTTTGTTAGCATCATCATTAAGATCTTATACGCATTCCCTGGAACCACTTAGCCACGAAAGTTATGATCATCACCACTACGAGGGGGAAAAAGGGGGGGGGGGGGGGGGGGGGTCACGTGAAAGTATTGCGTCCCGATTGGCTGCTGCTTCCTCAAAATTATTCGAGTTGTTGGAGTTGCTCATTCGGGCCGCTGCGCGAGGATCTGGGGAATCGTATAGGGAACAATTAACCAGCAACCACGAAATTACAGGGAAAATTGACTTGTCTGAAGAGGACCTAAGGGTGCTACAAGCCGGTTCAAACCTTTAAGAGTATAAATATTTCAAGCGTGTAAGCAGCACGAATAAGTGGTATCCATTATATTGAAAAACACATGACCTGACAACAAGGACGAATGTGCAATGCTCAGAGAGTGTCCTGATTAGAGATATATATATAGTACTCAAGACCTGTCGTTTCAGTATACCTTCGAGAGTTTCGAACATCGTGTATACACAGAAATAATATGACGAAGAAGTCGTACCTCCGCAGCATGGAACTTGTCGAGGACCCTGTCTGCTACGCAGAAGGTTGACCCCGAGGTGACGATCAGGACGCCGTAAATGCTGCTCAGCATCAAGCTTTGAAAGCGCCTGTTGAAGGAACAAATAGGAGGTCGCACTACCTCCAAGTTTCGCGCTTTATTCTGCAACGAGACTGAATATACACAAAGGGTATCGGTGGCCGAGTGTATATATAGCTCGTAGCACGTGAAGCAAAAGCGGCGCGCTGGAGGACCCAAAGGTCCTGGGTTCAATCTCCATTCCTTTCCCGTTTCAACCTGCAGGTGAGTATCGTACACCGGCGTGCGGTCCTGATGCGTGTTAAAGCCCCCGTGCAGGCTAGCAGTGGTACTGTATACACCGGCCAATTTGGGACTGACTCACTTCTCCTTGTCTAAGGCGAACACACGACGCAATTATTATACACTATTGCGTCATCACTGGAATGAGAAGTGCAATTGAAATGTACCTGGGTCTCGAGATGTCCGTTTCTTTCGATGGCCTGAATTTTTTTCGGAGTGCCTGCTCAACCACCGACTCGCTCCAAGTGATCGCCGGGGGTTTCTGGGTGTAGTGGCTGAGGTGCTTCTCTCCTCGCTGCTCGTAGACCAATATAGAGGAATGTGAACTTCGCAGAGAGTCTCTATTCTGCGATGTCGACGACGACGATTGTGGCTCTTTGTCCGCAGCTTTGTTTGCCGAAGATGCGTCGAATGGATCGTCGTCACACTCGAAGTTTACGTTGCACTGCCCCATATCGACGCCTTTGTCCGCAGTCCCAATGTGCTAAAAGAAACGAATGAAACAATTTTTTTTTATTATTATTAAAGGACGTCCGTAAAGAACAGAACTACACATTTCTAAGAACATAATTAAGAAATAATTAAACAACACAGAAGGACAGAACACGGACAGTACGGACGCCACGAAAGATGACTGTTTCTGTTCTGTCGATACACCATATCGACGGGCTCATCTCAAAAAGTATACGTCTCTCTCTCTTTCTTTCTCTCCCTCTCACTGTTAGGACTTTCTCTGCATTCATACACGCATGTAGAATCCGTGTTTTGTGACCACACTTGCACGTTCCTGCAGATATGCGGTTGCTGTGTATCAGCATTACCAGACACAGAGGAGCCAGAGGAGCCAACAAGAGCAAATTAACCAAAGTAAGCAGTTCATCCTCTAACCAGAAATAGGATCAAAGGTAAAGGGGTAGCGAGATTTATACGTGAGCGCTCAAAGCAGCCGCAACTGTTGCTCATCCTGCACTTTTAAAAAAGAAAAAGGGGGAGTAGTGCTTTGTCCCTTTGGGGGACTGATGAGTGTGATCCCTCAGAATGGCAAAACCCCAGTTTAGTCCCTCCCTTTTCTTGTTGTACCTTTGCATTGATCCCTTTAGATCCAACTTTTGATCCGTTAAAATGAGCGTTTTGTTCCCTACAGCAGGGCATCAGAAACCAAAGGCCCATTCACTCTGCCCCGTTTTCTTACGTTACGTTACGTTACGAAATCTTACGTACAAGTCACCGGGACATCTGTGCTTCATATTAAGTGTGGCTACCAGTTCAAGGAGGAAGCATGACACGCGACATTCGAGACATTAATGTTTCGGTGACTTATACGTAACGTAACTTAACGTAAGAAAATGGGCCAGTGTGAACTCCAGGGGATCAATTATGGTCCCTTAAGCGCCGTCGTTACAACAATTGGAGGAGCAACTTTGATCCCTTTGAGGATCAAGAGTGCTATTACTGGGAAGTCACTTTTTTGATTGGGGACTAACTTTTCGGCCTTTTGGAGCGCGTGAGCGCTCAAAGCAGTCGACTGTTGCTCATCTCATGGCAGAACCACCTCATAGCTTCAAAGAAGGTGGGTTGTGGTTTGTCGATGTTTTCCTGCATCGCGTTACATCGATGTCTTCGATGTTACGCGTCTATGTACGTGTACGATGATGACTCGTTAATATGGACACCTCCGTTTCCCCAAATATCGTGCATAATGCGCGGAGGATGAGGAGCAGCGCGGCACGTGGAGGGACGGCGCCGCAGGCAACAGGGGAGGAAGGGAAAGAAGACAGGGGGCGAAGGCAAGGCTCATGGCAAGAGAGGCTCGTAAAAAGGCGGTCGGAGCCAGGCGGAACGAGGCGGAAGCTGAAGGCGAAGGACCACGACAACAGGGACGAGAGCCGGACCGCGGACATCTTCTGCCCATCAGACACGCATGCATGAGTATACCATTAAACCTTCGTTGATTGTAGAGCTTCCCCGTGTGACTTCCTCAGGGCGAATGGAACTTGGCCTGATCGGGCGATATTGACGGGCGACCCACAAATGCGAATTCTCTATAATAACGAGACAAACGTGCATGTATCAACCCAATTCGTCCCTGAAAACTTTGTCTGTATACAGCAGGGTATTCATATTTATTAGTATAGGAACCGTGCACATCTAATTCAGGCCCCGACCAGGGCGCCCCTTGCGGCAAACGGGTCCGTTCCATCGGGGAACTTCTGCCAGTCGCTGCGTTGGTTGTGCGTTGTAGCGGGTTAGCGCTGTAATTTCCAAGGTAGCTATTCCGCACTAAGAAAGCCACAACAATGATGCGGCAAACAATAGGCGACCGCCGCGACGAGGCCGGCATAGAAAAGGTGCGGATCTAATTCAAGCCCTGACCAGGGCGCCCCTAGCGGCAAACGGGTCCGTTGCATCGGGGAACTTCCGCCAGTCGCTGCGTTGGTTGTGCGTTGTAGCGGGTTAGCGCTGTAATTTCCAAGGTAGCTATTTCGCTCTAAGAAAGCCACAACAATTCATGCGGCAAACAATAGGCGACCGCCGCGACGCGGCCGGCATGCTCGCTTCCCATAAGCAGCGGGGCATAACTGCGTCCGTACGTTAACGAGAAACGGCTGTATTACTACTGGTGGGAAAGGAGACACCTTCCATGTCCCCTTTTCCAACATCAACATTATACTCCGTTCATCCTTAAGCTGAGACTAGAAGCTCCGCCTTCAGCGCGAGCTCGCTGCAGCTTCCGCTGTGCTTTGGTTGCGCGCGCCTACGCGTTCGCACTTGTGTTAGCAAGGGCAGAAAGCTCGCGCTGAAGGCGGAGATTCTAGTCTCAGCTTAAGGGTGAACGGAGTATACACACGGCAACATGCCATGAGAATGGGAACATTGCGCGTCGGCACACCTTAGGGGATGGAACACAATAGAGAGTTTCGACATCGTTACCGCAAGCTGCGACAGACCCGTATACGGCTGCCGGAAGCTCGCGCTGCAACATCGGTGCTTTGCCGAATTTTTGAGCTACTGAAACTAAGTTTTATGGAAACCCGGGCTTTGCTCTTTCTGTCCTGCTATTTAGCATCCATAAAATTAGAGGTGTTATTGAAAGAAAAAGGCAAATGAAAGCGATTCCAAAAACCAAGGTTCAAATTTTCCCGCGCTTTGCAGTGGCCTGATGTCACAGCTAGTAGGCAGGCTTACAGGTCGAGCGTTCGTTGCTGCCAATTCAGCAGTTAAGGCTCGTTCACTCAGTTGCGTTCGAGTGCAACTCCGACCACTCGCGGCGTCTTGTTGCGAGGGTTGCTATGGCAACAGCTGCATCTGCTCCAACAAAAGCGGTTTTTTACCAGGGAGATTAGAAGGGTAGGAGGGGGCATGACGTCAGCCGTGTAGCCTCCACAAGCCAAGCTCCCTTGACGCCTCGCCTCTTTCTCATTTTCCTCCTTACCCTCCTCGCTTATCGGCCCAGCACGTGACCTACCGGACGGAGCTGCTTGCTTCACGTCTAGCCTTCGATCTGATAAAACCTACCGGACGAAGCGCGCGCAAGCCTGCAAGGAATCTTGCTATAATCAACCATCCATCTCGCACGTGACATGTCACGCGCACCAATATCTGGGGATCACGTTGGCCACAACATCGTTTAAACTTTTTATGACTAGGCTTCACACATATTGCAACGTGCCCCCTACTATACTCTGCTTCACCTTATGATGTACCGCAGGAAAGGCTACAAGCGCGAGCTCCTTGCTCTAGGGCACATCTCGGCGGCACAAGCTCTCGTGCGTTAAAAGTACCTCCCAACGCTATGAGCTCGCGCTTCTAGCCTTGTCCATAATCTCCTTGGTTTCTACCCCGTTTTGTTGGAGCCGACGGAGCTGTTGCCAGAGCAACGCTCGCAAGTGCTTGCGTCGAGCTGTTGCTATGGTGACCCCTACGACGAGCCAATGGAGAGGCGCTACAGTAAAACTTCGAAGGCGAAGCAGCTCAGAGCGCATGCTCAGAACGAGCTCACACCAATAGGCTAGCTGCTATGTGCACGTTGCAAACGAACTGTGAAAGCTCGCCATCAGCACGCGCTCAGCGGTAGCGCACATAGCTATGACCGCCAGTGAACACTCCCTATTATTTGGTGGCGTCCTCCCATGGCTCCCTCTCGTGACGTCATTACCTTGCGAACACAAACTTCTATGGTGTCTGCAATTAGCATGTTGGAAGCTTGAAATCATTACCCTCTCAAAGCGACACTGCCAACACCGTCAAAATTCAAGCTCTTACATTCCTCTTATTTCCGTCGATGAGAAATCCTTTCCTGACGTCATAGTCAGCATTCGGCCAATCATGGCCGGCCGACCACAGCGACGCTTTCGATCGCGCACGTCGCCAATACTTAAAATCAGCCTAGAAGACTATCCAACTTGTGCATGGGCAAGACGTGCGCACGGTCCCCTGGTACAACCTCCTTCCAATACAACTTTCACCAAGTGACCTGTGCAAAGTCCCGTTCAAAACGGTCAGAGCACGATACAAACAATATATTACAATTTCTGTTTGTAGTTTCTAACTGTAAACTAACTGTAAATAAAAAATGAAAGAAATAAAAAGTGGGTTTTTTTAGAAAATCGACTCGCTAGTTTTTCGACATTTTCGTTTTTCAGGCACATTTAGCGCATATTATACTTATCGCAAAATATTGAAAGTATACTCAAAAGCAAGAGCTTAATTGGAGCTAAACGGTGATATAAAAATCATAAAAATATGTGGATTAGGTCACACAGCACAGCTTGCTGAACTTCGTCAAATATCGTCACAGAGAGGCGGTTTGACAAATAAAAAAAAAAAACATTAAAAATGTTATTACCTAGACGCTTAATTAGCATGAAAAAGCCTATGTCTAGAGTGTTCCCAAAAAGTTATATTGATGTAGCGTAAAAAGTATGGAAAAGGGATGGAGTGAAATATGGCACCTCTGATAAGCTGGAAAAACGTCAGTTTCCACCTTGACCGCTTCAACGGTCCATAACTTGAGAACAAAGAATCCGACGACATTGCCGTTTGCGTCTTCTTTTATTATAGTAATTGCCCCAAAACATATATTTTTTTTCGTCAAAATTAAAAATTCGACCCTAAATCCGTGCCCGAGTTGAGATGAAATCACCCATATATACTGACTTAAAAGCAGATCAGAAAAGTCTACAACTTACGCTGGACAAGACGTGGACTCGGTCCCCTGGTACAAACTCCTTGATGCAGCTTTCGTCGAGTGACAAGCTCCTGTGGCGCCCAACCCCGGCTCGTTGGAGCTCCGTCAGCTCGCCGATGGAAAGGACAACCATCGTGGCCGTTGGCTCGCGCGCTTCTGTCAGGAGTTCTCTACGCGCTCATGCTGCGCCGCCCACCGACGCCGCATTTTGATGAGCGAGCCTCACCGGCGGGCGACGGAAGTGGATCGAGTGAGCAAATAGCTGTCAGTCGATCTAGCGTGGTGGAGCTCACGATTTCGAAGGAGCGTCCGCGGGCACGTCTCTGTCCTTGTCCACTGCGTTCCAAAGATCTAACACGTGGTGCAGCAAGTGCGTAGTTTGTATTTCGGATATGGGCTTCCCACGTAGCTTTGTCAGTTAAAAAGAAAAGACCATTTCAGTAAGTAATAAGATAGGAAAAAAAAAAAAGCCTTTGGTGGAAGTTTGGTTCAGTGTAGCGAAGTAATGACCTGCGATTGGAGAAATATTTTATCATATTGAACCGCCCCACGATGTATACTTGCCAGCAAACAACGGGCTTTGTTCGTGCGCTCCGAAAAGTAAAAATTACGGCGAGGGAACAAGCGCAGCGATTGTGCAAACCTTTCAAATATGTGCCCCGGAATTAGTATATACATTAAAAACTGCTCTCCTTATCTGAGGCAGTGCCGAAACACGGAATGGATTCCATGTGATGATAACAATAATTCTATTACTTCGTGTATTCATTCATCCCACTCGCCGAGTTCCATGCGCTGCGGCTATGGTATCGGTAGCAAGAGCACGCTTGCGTGATTGTGCTGGGGGGGGGGGGGCAAGGGGGGCGCTTGCCCCCCCCCCCCCCCCCCCCAGTTCTCAGAGTGGGGGGCAGCAGAGCAAACACTGGCCGACGGCGCCCAAGGGGTACCAAGGGCACCGCCTCCCGGACCCGGGGGAACAGATTTAAAAAAAAAAAGGGGGGGGGGGGCAGGGTTACACGAGTTCTGTCTTCACCTAGTGTTTATCAGGCTCGGCGGACTTTAGATTAGGAAGCAATCGTCATGCCAAGATGACTAAGTAACTAAAATCTGTTAATTAGCTTCTTTTTTAATTATTGGTATTAGGGGTCATGTTGGAATTGGAGTATTGACGTCAATTACTATTGAAGCCTGACCAACTAAAAAAAGATTGCGAAAAGGTTTCTTTTTTCTTAGCTATAAATGATTACTTTTGCGTTTCTTTCGCACGATTTAAAAATTGCGCTCAAAAAGAGCGTTGCAAGCCCTATCCACAATGTCACGCGTGGAAGAGTGACGAGATCGTTTTAGTCTCTTCGTCACTTGTGACGTCGGCGTGTGTCCACATGATTGAAACGACTTCGTCACTCGTCCAAGCGTCATCGTGGGTGGGCAGCGCTTGCGACGCTATTTTAGAGCGCATTTTTTTTAAATCGTGCGAAAAAGAACACAAAAGTTGATCGATGAATATTTTTTTTTTAAAGCGTCACCTTTTTCACAAATTCTTTAAATTGGCCTAATTGCCGTCAACACTGAACTATACCTATTGCTAAATTACCCGAGAATCGAGCAGAATGCTGAGAGAATATAAGTGTACGCGCCGCACGTGCTGGCGTCTGCAGCAGTAACTGTTCTAAAGCAAAAGCCCCAAAACAAGTGGCATCTTGCACGCGCGTTTGTCAACCCCTCATTGTGGTTATTTACTTCGAATATTTTATACGGGGAATGGGACTGCGTGCGGCGCGTAGACCCATATTACCAGCATTATCCTCGATGCCTGGTTAGCAATATGTCTATTGCCAAGTAACCAGTAATGCAAAGAAAATGAACATATTTTAGTTCATTAGTTAACTTACGACGACGATCACTCACTTATCTAACATCCGCCGAGCCTGATAAATACATGGTGAAGACCGCACTCGTCATACCCTCACCGTTATTATTTTTTTTTTCATCTGTTCGAATTAAAATTAAACATCATGCAGTTATAATTGACGCCCATTCCCACATGAGCGTTTCCTTGCGTTTTCTTTGTGTCTCGGTGACTCTAAACGTAAAAACTGGGTCACACAGCCCCGTTTTATTACGTTACGTTACGCTTACGCCGCAAGTCATCGGGACATCTGCACGTCGTAGGAAGCCTATAGGCTACCGGTTCGAGGAGATACGCGGCCCGGCACGCGACATTCGAGACACGAATGTTCCGGTGACTTATACCTATACGTAAGATTCCGTGCTTTCGGTGTTTATTTTCCCCCACAGATTTGGTGTATTTTTGAGTCAATTTGTTTTGTTATAACCAATTTACACAAAAAAAAAAAAAACAATAAATCTACAACCCCTCCCCCCCCCCCCCAAAAAAAAAAAAAAAAGAAAACACAAGAAAACGGTGCTTTTGTAACCACTAACGCAGCGTATGCGGGGTCCTGTGTGAACCAGCCTGTGGGACTCTGAGAATATTCGATGAGTCGCGACACTACCAATTGTCCCGCGTGGTTCGCAACTTTTACAGCAAGCGCCAGCACATACCGCCGTGCAGCTATAGAACACCCGGTCAGCAATCTGATTCAGCCCAGGGATTCGGTGGCAGTGGAAAAAAAAAAAATAAGAACTCAGCAATTCCGAGGCGTTCTTTTCCACTGCGGAAACATGCCAGAAAAACAAGAAAGATGGCAAACATAAAACAAGAAAGGAAAGTAAAGACCAGGACCAAAGGATGCATCGCGGCGGGTTGCGTGGCTGGCGTGTGGCAGCCCCGCGGCCGTGCTCTCACATACGGGATTCCGATGTCTCGACCTCGCCTGGAACGCGCTTCCAGTGAATGAAACTGCGATCGACGCTCAGTGGACCTGCCCGTCGTTTCATGGGCAAAACCCTTTCCCGTCGAGCTTGTCCCACGACACCGTGCTCCCAAATTCAGATTAGTGGAAGGCCCCGCGCGCTGGGAGTTTTGGGTTGTAGTAGACCGCTCCGCTCCCTCCGATAACGGTACCCGATAACGACACGATCTGTCATGCTGAATCTTTTGCTCCAATTCTGAATGTGGAAATGAAATAGTTTTAGCGTAAATCGTTTCGATACCTTCGGTAACGATACCCGATAACCATGATGATGCATGCACAGAGGTGGCGGTAAACTCTCGGGTACCGTTATCAGAGTCATCGGGACGATCTACTAAAACTCACTAAAGTTGTGGAATAATTCAGTTCAAAAACAAAGCTTTCGTCATTTATTCATGCAGATGAATGATATATATTGCATTTAAAATTTTATCATAATAATAATAATAAAAAAGAACAGAATACGTGCAATAAATGTCTCGGAAAACACAGCTGAATTCATGAGGTTTATTCCGAAGCTTCTATTTGTCACGCTAATGCTCATTTAGTTTGAATTTAAACTTCACTGACAGTGGCCTTTGAGCAGTTTGGGGAAAGGGGGGGGGGGGTGGAACTTAACGAGTTATTTAATATGAAATATAAGCCTATATTCCAGTAAATTTACATTTTATCAAGTTTATTTCCAAATAGCTACCTCAAATTTGAAAAAAAAAAAAAACAAAAAAAAACATCAACAACAAGTTTGCGTTTAGTGATACACACCAGGCTTGACGACGTGGCAGTCTATTTCAAATCCTATCAAACAATGCGCGGTTGGCGGCTCTATATTTTGGCCATTTTACTGCAAGGTTGCCTTAAATCATATCAAAAATGTCAGTTTCCTTTTTTTTTTTTTCTTTTCACAAAATACCCGACGCGTGCGCGTGGTGATGGGAAAAGCACTTTCTGGCAAGAAAATCGTATCCGATTCTCAAAGATTCGTATCCGCTTCGGCGCGCGCTACGATATTATCGAGGACATCAACCACGCCGCCGAACACGAAACAGCACGACTTCCTTTATGACGTCATTGAGTCGTCAGACGTGCGGGAAAAAACCTCCTCGCACATCGCTTCCTCCTTTCTTGTTTTCGTGAGGTTTTCGGGAAAAACAACAGCCGCGGAGGCCTTGATCGACAGCCAGCAGAGGAGAAGGGAAGGTCTGCGCCTTGGCGCCTACGTCGTGAGTTTCTTCCAAGGACGCAAGTGGACGATCGCTCACCCCATGGACAGAAAACGTTCCAAAGCAAAATTACTGTTGCAAAACGGATGCGGAGGAAAGTTTTTAGGCATCGTGGCGCAATCTACCATCCATCTATCCATCCATCCACACTTTTGTTCGGCAGAGAAAAATAGGAAAGCAAGCAAAAGTCGCGCACTACCTAGTACCTACCTGATCCGTGCACGACGCGAGTGGGTGTCGCTTCTCCGCAGCGCACCCGTGCGCGGTGGAAAGCGCACTCAACGAAGGCCACCCGAATTTGCCCGAACTGACCACGAACGGGACATGTCACTCGGAAGCGCGCGCGCGCGGGCTTGGTTGTCGTGTCGCCTGCTAGCTCACGGCCTCTTTGAAACTGGACTCGTGTCAGTGGCGTACCAACTATACTTCGTCTCAGCTTAGTATGGACTACTGTTGGCCGGACGTTTCTCGAGCGAACAAACCTCAACACCCCCCCCCCCCCCCCCCCCCCCCGAGATTGCGCATCTTCTACTTGTTGCACAAAATCTTTTTTTTTTTTCAGTTTTTTTTAGGCGTTAAAGTTAAAGCGTTTACCACGACTGTAAAACGGGTGGAACAGAAAGTAAGCAAAATTTACTCACATATCATCCGCTTCATTTTGTCGAAATAAACACCGCAGTGCCCCAACAATCATTTGTTGCGTAAACGCGGAGTATAAAAAATATAGTTTGTTTTCAAGTTTTTTTCTAATTAGTCAACTAATCTTTCCATAATATATAAAAAAAAAACTTTATGATATAGCTTTACACCGACATTTCAGTCTCCCTGTATATTCCAAGTGCTTGCTTTTTATTCAATTAATGTTTATCTAATGCAGGAGTCTCTATACTTGTTCGCGGAGCATTACTAATTTCCCCCTTTATGTTGATAATTAAGATATATGTAGATGAATTTTAGATTAGATATACGATATCTTATCTAGACATAGACGTTCCAAACGTCAAAAGCTTCGCCTTTTCCTCCGACAACAAAATCTCGTAAGAACTACTTCGCGCCGCGTATGAACAATGCGCAAAACTCGCTTTTTTCTTTAGGGGGAAACGGGTATAAACGTTTTGGCTAAAGGCCGTACTGGGGATCGGTCGCTGTCTCGAGGGCCGGAAAAGAAGTAGGAAAATGTAAACTAGGATAAAAAGTAAATCCATAGTTCTTGTTTTTTCTGGCGTCTTCGTACGCAGTTCTTGGTCTTTCTGGTATCTTTGTGAGCACGCTTGTTGCGCGTCGCGGCACCGTTCCTTTACGCGTGCTTATTTTTGCGCCGGTAGCAGCGGGCTTGCTAGAAGCGGACCGCGGCCCTGGCCCCAGGTTGGACACTCGGCGGGAAAGTCGGCGAGAACGCCGACCGCCGCGCTTGACCTTGGCGCTGGCCAATCGCAGTGGTCAGAGATCTCGCCGACTTTGTTGTCGAATGGCCAAATTAGAGCTCCGGGCATCCCTGGAACGACCACGGCCAGCTGCGGGCCAGTCGGAAGGCCTCCACGGGCCGGATCTGGCCCGCGGGTCGGGGTTTAAAGACCCCTAATCTAATGGGAGAAAAAAATTTGAGGACACCTAAGCACTTCTTATGAGTTGTGAATGCGAAAGCATGAATGTCGTTCTTCAACTCCTTTAGTTCGTCTGCGGCGTATATAATGGCGTGGACGTCCACGTTTCGCTACTGCCGAGGTTGCGGCCGACGGCTGAGCGCGCGCTCTCATGAAGTGGCCGCGCCACGCCGAGCTGGCTGAGCTCGGCTGTGCAACCTCTCCGGAGTTTGCCCGTGCGGGCTTCGGCCGGGCCGCTGCGCGCGCTGCGCCGCCATGGAGAGGGCTTTTTTGGTGGCGTTCCTTGGAACTACGCCGCGCGAGAGCCAATGGAAGCCTCGTTGATTGAAACTATGACGCGCGCCAGCCAATGGGATCCTATCCATCAGATATCTGCTACAGACAACATTCTTCGCTCCATTCGGACAGGGGAAGGTGCCGTTTGGCGCGGCTTCAAAGGCTGATGACGTCGGTTCGCTCCATGGAACAGTTAATGTTTTCGCATTAATAATTTAGCCCCATAAATTGAGACATGCTATCGGTAACAAATGAGTGAAGTTTTTTTTTTTATTAGTTGTGGGAACGAATAAGCGAGTGCGGAGAATTGGTGGCAATCATTTTTTTTATTTATTTAATAATTAAAAACATTGTTCAGATAAAAGTTCTTACTCCATAAGGCTTTTTTAAGTTTTACGTTTTGAATATTTCCGAATAGAAACACCTCTCATCTCCGTTCTTATTTCTAGTCGGGAGACGTCTTCCTTCTGCAATCTCCCCTCCTTAGACATGACTGGCAATAAGAAAGAAGAAATAAAACACACACATACAATTACAAAGTAGACGTGCAGAGATGCTGTGTTCTACAGCCGAGCAGTGCACGCATATAATTCTGCTGCGCAAATCGCCAAAGTAATTTGGCGGGGAGTTGCCCGTCGCAAAGCTATGTCACCGTTTCAAAGACACCGACAATGTAGGAAAAGAGGCCGAGGAATAAATGATCTGTCACTGCGAACTACGTCCACACTGCATGCTCGCGAACCGGCATGTGCTCTTTAGAAGTCGTAAAATCCGGGGATTTTTAAGACGCGTCTGCTTATAATTAGGAGCTTGTCCGTCTATCCTGCGACCAGTGATTTCCCCACACCCCCCTACGGGGGTGTACTCCCCCTCTTGTTTTTCTGAAGGCACCACCTTAATTCACAATGACTCCTCTATTCTCAATGCCCCCCTCCCCCCTAAAAATTTAGACACCCCCCTAATTTCAATTCCTGGGGAAACTCCTGCCTGCGACGGAGATACCTGCTGCAATGCAATGTCCGCTGAAAGCGAGACCTTTGGACGGGGCCACCGGGAATAACGATAAAGGCCCTGTCACACCGAGGCAACACGACGGCAACAGCAACACAACACGTTGTCCAACAGTCGGTCAACTTGTTGCTCGATCGCTGCCCGTGCTGTCCGACAAACCTGCCACATCGCGGCAACAATAGCACAACATGGACGACAACTAATACGTTGTCTCGGTATGACAGCTTTCGGCAACAAAACCAGCAGCAACTTCTATTGGACGTCTGTTGCCCTGATTGCTGGCTGAGCAAATTTCGGGCCGGCAACACGACAACACAAATAGCTTCGATGGCAGAGCTATTGTCCGTTGCAACTCACGAAGGTAGGGCGAGCGAAGGGAAGGACGGGGAGGAGGAAGCAGACGGAACGCTGGAGAGGAGAGGGGGAAACCTCCTCCTCTCTCCAGCGTTCTGCCTGCTTCCTTTTTCCCGGCCTTTCTTTCCCTCGCCCTACCTTCTTGAGTTGCAACGGACTATAGTTCCCTATCAATAACGTCTTACTCAAATAAAGGCTTAGAGAACGTTATTTAACATTAAGGCTGGCGTGCAGCTAAAATAATTTGATGAATGTTTTTACTGCGTAATTACGGAGCGCGATTGTCGAAATGGTCAGCTACGGTCGTGAACGTTCAGACTGGTGTTGAAATTAGAACTGCTGAGAGACCACCTCACATTACTGCTAGTGAAATAAAATGGCATGCCAACTCACCCGCTAATAAAGTATAATAAAAATAATCCAGGAAAGCAAAGATTAAAAAATCTAAGTATTAAAACGACTACTTTGATCATGACTGTTGATGCTTGAAACTTTGAAACAGCCGCTACCAGTCACCTGATTTGGTTCAAAAATACCCAGGACGTTTTGGGGAATGAAGCGATCACATAGCAGGCGGTAGGCAAACAGACAGCGTTGAAAAATATTTATTCCACCGATTGTTATGACGGTTCATTGTGTCGGTGTTGCAGTTTTGACGCACTGTTAGTTCAGCTCAACAGCCAGTGCTAACTAAATTTTGCAGCAGATATATTAATTGCATAAAAGAAATAACCGGACAAAAAAAAATTGGGGTGTTTCCCCAGCTGTAGATGAGAAATTTAGCCAGTGCAGTACGGTTGCTACCCTGCGCGTAGTGATACACGACCGCACGCCCGTACGATGCTCATCCAGGTCGAAACGGGTTGCGGTGGGGATTGAACCCAGAATCCCTGGGTTCTGCAGTGTGAGCTTTTGCTCTATGTGCTCTGAGCTGGTGTGCCCACTAGTGCTAGCGCGGGGGCATGTGGTACACCCCGGCGGAGGACTCGGGATTAATCTCGACCACCTGGGGATCCTTTGATTTACAACCGAAAGCTCGGTTACACGGCGCCTTCTCTGCAATAAGCCTCCATCAGAATGTGGGCACCAGGGCCGGGATTCTAACCCACCACATGGGAATCCGTAGGCTGCAGCGCTTGGCCTCAAAGCCACCGAGGCGGATGCATATGCTTATAATGCTGCCCATTTTCTTTTTACAGCGGAGCTGTTAAGGGCTAGGTTCTCCAGGATCGTGTCCGGTATGTCGACACAAACCTACCTGGACAGCTACCGCCATCTATAAGCGACGGCGGCAAGCACACAACCAGTCTGGTTACCGCCGTCACTCATAGACGGCGGCAATCTTTCCAGCTATCATGGAAGAATGGATAGTTGGGCGCGTTGGTGAAAATTCATCTTAGGAGACAGCGCGAAAAACAGACGACGACGAAGAAGCACACGTAACGAGCGCAGCGCTCGTCACGTGTGTTTATTCGTCTTCGTCTGTTTTGCGCGCTGTTTCCTACGCTCTTATCAGTTTCGGTTCGGACTCAGGATGGGTCGGCCGCGCGCCCTTTCGGGGAAAGGAGACTGGCTGCGGAAGGAGCGGCGACGTACGCAGCAGCGCGAGTGGGTCCGCAACCGCCGCAAAGCCGCTGTCGCCTCAACTTCCACTGCGTCCAGCGCTTCAGATTTCCTTGCCAAAGAAGAGCACATCACTCGCCTGGAAAGGCGCCGCCGAGAACAGTACCTGCAGCGATGTAAAGGGCGCCGGCGGGCCAACGCCACGGACGACGATCGTGTAAGGAGGCAAAGCGCAAGCGCGAGGCTCGGCGACGACAGCACTCCACGCCGGCTGAACAGTTCCCGGGTGCGCCGGCGAGATTCCGGAGGGAGTTCGTGCAGAACCCGTTTGTCGTCACTTGCGCCGTGTGCGACCGACTCTGGTTCGCCGGAGACGTATCCACGATCGGCGGCGTGTCGGACGAGAAGAAGCGGGAAACGGGTGCGTGCGCGTTGCGGCAGTGTATTGAGTACAGCTCCGCTGGTCTTCCTTCTTCACGAAAGTGGAAAGGCTGAACGCTTTTTGTTTGAATCTACAAGGAAATACTTATCTACGAAATAAAGGAAGCAACAACTTGACGAACCAACCAACTCTCCCCCCCCCCCCCCCCAAAAAAAAAAAAAAAAAAAAAACAACTTGTTTTGAACTTGAGATGTACGACACATCCACTACCATGTTCGCTTTTGTTTCCGAAAACTCCCACCAAATCTAAACACACCAAAATAAAGGCAAGAAAGTGGTGTCAACTAGGAGCTATCTTTATTACATATATTTACATATAATATATCAAATCGGAACCCTATATCAATGGAACATCTGAAAAAAAAAAAAAATGCAGCATGAGCATTAGTTTATGGCCTAAGAGCAAACAACTTGTAAGCGGGCTAGCTTGCAACAAAATACGGTGTCAGAAACCAATCATTGCTGCCAGCTTAGGTTCATCAGATGGCAATAATTTTACATTGCAATTTCTAGATGCATTCACGGATGACCTGACCTCCAGAATATTTTTTTTTGTTTCTTTTTTACAAGTAGCATCAAATGTGCTAGTAAATGAGGTCTGTGCCACTGTGCGGCACTCGGCATCCTCTGGAATCTAAGGGCAGGGGAGTATTTGCTCGTAACATGTGTCGTGCGCGTTCGCACAATAATGGTTGTTGATACTTGCAAGGAGCTTGAAGAGTGAGATTTATCCTAGGGGCTTTAACCTGACCCAGTGCACTTCAAATAAACTCTTATTTCCAAGTTTACGTCCTATTCGAATCAAAGTGCCCCTTAAAGGGGCGGTGCAACGATTTTATGATTAAAAGAATTTGCATCTTGTCATTTTTACGTTGTTTATCGTGTCCCGGGGAATAGAGAAAACACCTCCTTCATTAAAAATGTCGCGATTCCGCTGCACAATCGCAAAGCAAAAGTCGAGCTTTTTCGTCCACCTGCAGCCCCAAGTGGCAGCCGAAGGAACTACGGCGAAAAGATTACGTGACCTCGCTCGGCTCTAAGCTGCAGCCTAACGCCCGCTAATGTCAGCAGAGAGAGGGCGAGGAAGCGTCCTCCGAGAGAGCACACGGGAACCTACACGGCACTCCGAATGACGTCACTGGGAGTGCGACCAGGTGTGACCCTGAAGACTGGGAGTGAGTTGAGGGGTGCCCGAAATGCCAATATTTATCTTTTTTTTACGCAACAACTAGGACACGCAGGCGAAATCGGTTTTCTGTTCTTTACTTCAGAGGTGTCAGAGGGCAACTTCCACAAATCTTTGACCGAAGTCCGGAAATCGTTGCACCCCCCCTTTAAGGCTCTTATTATCTGTGCCAAGTTAGTGAGAATACAATATGCGCTGAGGAGCTCCCCAAGCACAAAATCAAAATCGAAAATAATTAATGTGTAGCTCACTAAGAAGGCATCTTTAGGTAATGCTTTTACCATACTACAATTTTGCTAGTTAGAACTGCTAAGAAAGATGGTTCAGAGAAGAAATTCTTTCCGTCGATTAGTAGCCATCAGCAAAAGGACTCATCGGTTAATGAATTTTTTTTTTCTTTTGGAAGTATCAATTAATGACTCTTTAGTGTACCAGGTCACACACCACACCGCCAATCAGCTGAATCTATGCAATTAGCAAAGATTTAAATATGTAAAATAACTCGTAATTTTTTTTTTTTTTAAACTGACAGGCACAATTTTTTGTCAATGTTAAAAGTTTCTAAGCCGAGCAACAGAGCCTAACTTCAATCAAAGATCTCGTCGCTGCACTCACAGGCGAGTCTTGGTCATAGTTCATGTCGTCCGCATCCAACTCGTCATCCTCATCTTCGTTGCTGTCGCTTTCGTCATCATCATTGTCGTCATCGTCATCATCCTCTTCGTCCTCGTCCTGTAACTTTTCAGAAGCCAGCTTTATTCCTTTGCATCCCACACGTCCCCCGATCCAGCTGCTTAGAGTTACCACGATCTAGCCGTCCAAACTTCAGGCTCAATCCAAGTAACTTGTTCGAAGCAGTACACACGCTCCCACACAAACTACACAGCAAACCTCAAAAATGAAGAGGCAGAAATGACCATATTTTCATGCCCTAAGTCGCACTGTTGCGCAAGCCGCAGCCGTTTTCATAAAAAAAGGTGGTATATAAGCCATAGCGGCAAAACTGCATTGATAAACCTGTACTGTGATTGCAATGCGCAACTGGGAGCCAGTTTCAATATTCTCGTCAACAAATCAACCGAGCACTATAACTACCGTGGCAAATTCGCGCATTTACGGTTCAAACTGATAGAAGAAACAAATGCCTATAGGTCGCACCGTTGTACAAAACATACCGATGAAAATGCAACTTTCTCCTTTCCGTGTCGTGACTTAGGTTTCCGTATTTTCTCCGCGGCCAATCAGCGCGGCGCGCTTCTCTCCTCCGCCCAGCTCCCGTATAAGGGGGCCCGTGGCCGTTCAGACCAAACCGTGAAGACTTGGATCCGTAACGGGGGCCGGAAGTGATTACGTCCAGTACGGGTTCCAGCTCCCGGATTCCGTATTCCGAGTCTGTTTGAATCGTGCTTTACCTCCACATGGCACGGATCAAGAAGCACCAGACGCTGCCAACGTCGTAAACCAATCAAGCGACTATGCTGACGACTAGGAACGAAATTCAATCAAATCCAGTACTTTTGGTCTACCAATAGAGTATGCACAAAATGAAATGCAAACACAAAGAAAAGTGCTTACGAAGACCAAACGCCTCCTACAACAAAGCGTGACTAGCGGTGTCACCTCGGAGAAAGAGGCCATTCAATCCTTACGAGCCTGAGCTGTCACGGAGAAGCAGGCAGTTGTAGCAAAGGAAGAGAAGCAGCAGTACATCTATCCGAAATACACCAAACAAAGCGAGTGAGAAAAAGGAACCCCTTACTTCCGCTGCTGTTTTGCCGATCGGGATCAGGTCACTGTGCTTTTGCGAGATGCTCGTCAGCTGCGATCAAGAAAATGGGTTTGTCAGAATCCATCCACCCACACGGCTTTTCAACGTCACTGGTTCGGAGCCTTCCTCAGATATCCGTCTTAACCTTGATAAAGCCACAGTTTGACATTCAAAAGGCAGCCACTTGACACAGAGAGCAAGCTGAAGTTTTACGCTGTTAACTACAGTTCGATGTTAATCCAAATATATGTTTGGTCCGTTTTGAACACTGGAAGTGTCAGTGTAGCTGGCAATCTAAACGCCGGAGCGTCGAGATTTCGACCTGGGTTGGCATGGGCATCTCTCTACAGTCCGTTTACCCCTAAGCTGGCAGTGCGGTTGAAGCTACATGCTCAATGTGCCAGTCATGCGCCTATCTCTTGCCACGTGATCATGCTTCCACCGACATCCACGCGCAGAGAGGGTGTCAGCTAATGAAAGACAGGTGGTTGATTGGTCCGGCAAGTGCGTAGCTCCCATAGTACTGTCAGCTCAGAAGCGAACCCATGTTAGTGCTGTCTCTGCTAGAATGGTTAGCACCTAGGTGAATCATTTTCGCAGCGTGACACTAAAAAACACAAATTTCAGGCGGTGTTTCATCAATCACTGTTTTAGAAAATGACAATACTCTGCTCTCTGTTCCAACACCGCCAAAATGACACCAACGAAAAATAATAAAAATAAACTTTTATTACGTGTTTTTTGTTTCCTTTTTTTTTTTTTTTTGAAAGAGGGGCGGGGGGGGGGGGGGGGGGCTATATTCACTGTCTGGCTATTAATGTTAGTCAGATATTACAATGGTACGAAGCAACGGTTAGAGCGAAGCTCAGTCGACGTTGTGATTTGTGACCAAAGAATCATGAAGGGGCACAATATGTGTATGGGCTCAATGCCTTTCCCTCCTCTCCTGCATACCGAACGGCAACACAAACCTTTAAGTGCAATAAAGTACTATAACTATCACTATCACTATCATACTCACGGCGTTTTGGTGTTCCTTTTCAAGCTGAGTGAGCTCCGATTCCTCGTCGCAAGGCTTGTCGATGTGAAACCACTGTTGATCGGCCATTTTAGGCTGCAAAGATGGAAAATGCGGTCTTTCCATTGAGACTGAGATTATTTTTTCGGGGTTTTCGAAGGTTTCTCCGGACTGGAAACCGCTCAGGCTACTCAGGCCAGCGCCTCCTCTCAAACGCATCAGCTTTTTCCGCGGCTCAGAATGGATTGGATTAGTTTTCAATGACAAAACCAGTCCAACACTAAATAAAAAAGAAATACTGAAACTAATTTAGCAAAATTTATTGATAAAGACGTATGCTAGTTTTATAGCTTTAAAAGTCAATTTTTTAGAGCCGAACAAGTCAACCATTATTTAGAAAACAGTTTCGCTATTGTCATTGTTGGTTTCGCCATTTCTAGCGACCATCGTTTATAGCGACGTTGCCGTCTGGTCGCCCTGTGCTCACCTAACAACATGGCGGCGCTTTGAGTATTTTTCTCGCGCATCGTCGAAGCTACGACAGCGATTTTGTGACTCTGCCAACTCTGCACCGACAGCCCCTTCACGTTTGCCCGTGGAACAACGTATACTCAACATGGAGGTACGTATTATCACCGCGATTAACGCTTCAACTTATCTTTCGTTGCCATTTTCGCTTGCGAGATTCTTCGCCGCTGTCTCGGCCGGCTCGCCGTTTCGGCGTTTGAGCGCGTCCGATGTTGCTAAAACAAAAAACCTGTATAAAAGAATAAAATACTCTGTTCTCTGTTTTCACGCAGGACGTTCAAAAACACTCGGTTCACACGCTCGTGTTCCGATCTCTGAAACGGACGCACGATATGTTCTTGTCGGACCAAGCAAACCCGCCACCCCAAGATGAGACAAGGTAAATTTCCTTTGACATCGTCGGCATACCAATATATATATATATATATATATATATATATATATATATATATATATATATATATATATATATATATATATATATATATATATATATATATATATATATATATATATATTTATTTAAAAAAAAGTTACGCGTGTCTGTGTGTGTTTTTAAGCTAGTTTACACGGAAAAATTCACACTTCGGTGTTAAAATATTGCGCATCCAAAGTCTGGCTCGCACGTTTACGTTTGAGTCTAACCAAGTGCACAGTGACCGCTTGTCAGAGAGTCTAGATTTACAGTAATACAGGCGCTCTAGTAACCGCTTACGACGACAGATGCTTTGGCATATAACTAGATCTAAGGTTTTTGCACTATTTGCGAGGTCAAATCTACACACTGTCTACGAGGAATGGTCGCTTATAACAGACAAACGTATTTCAAGGCCATCCTGAATGAATGATGCAGAAGCAGCAGATTGGAAGTGTTCCAGAGAAAGCCTTTAGATGTTGCTTGGCTCGGTAGGAGTGCTGGGCTGTGGTAGCGTGAAGCTTTCCTGTTGACACCCGCTTTGCCTGTTGCCTTCAGCGAAAAGCTCAAGGTTGCCGTCAAGACAAAGGACGAGTACGGGCTCGTGATGCACCTGGTGAAGTCGAACCCACAGAACTACAGACCCAACGTTGAACGGCCAGTGTACCACGAAGACATGGTCAAAAGTAAGTGTGTAAGAGAAATGTGAAAAGCTCCTGTAAACATCAAATATGTTCACAGGTGTCGTGTAACACCGTGACGTGACGTCGTGTGGTTAACTTCCCCTCTAAATTTGATGGGAAAAGGACGCACGCTCCGTCTACAATGTTACGTCTGTTCGTGAGGCGACACACTCGTGCCCCTAGAGCAATATCACTAGGGCCACATGATTGCATTGAATCAGAGTTGGCAGCTTCCGCCAGCTTTAACATAATGGGACATCACCAAGTAGAGATACAAAACTTTCCCACAGAAAAATGTAGCCACAAGGAAGTGTGCACATACCCAGAGCAGTATATTGGGAAGGTCTGGCCAGTAGGCGTGGCGACGAAGGCACTGGAGTGGAGAAAAGTTAAAGAAGCGGGGGGGGAGGGGGCTCCGACGGAGCGAGAGAGGAAGGAGGGAGCAAAGAGGAAATGACCGCCCTCTTGGCGCAACACGCTTTCGACGCAGAGCACTGTTGAGGCTACGTGTCGTCTGCTCCAAACCGACTTCTTTTTCGCCTAAATAAAATTTTGTGGTCAAACGTCGAGAAAATTTTATTCATTAGCTTTTTTTAACCCACCGAGGAATAACACTATATCATTTTCTTGCCAGAGCCATCGAAATAAAAGGAAAGAAGCGAAATTGGGATGTCAATCCCATGTAGGTATTCCACTGGGCAAAGAAATGAAATTGGTGGCCCTCCCCGTCTAGCTGGGAGCAGCCGGGAGTTCACGCGCATGCGATCGCGCCTCCCACTCTGCGCCGCGGGCTGATTGGCTCTCTTGGGAGGGGGGGCGTTACGGCTGAGAGATCATAAACTGGCCAAACTCTCCCAATATACGGCTCCGTGCATACCAACATGGCTTCCTCCATGTCTCTGCCCAGGCAAGGAGGCCAAGCTCCCGGAACTCCAGTATTCAGGCATGGAGATGATGCCCGTGTACGACGACGACGCGCCGCCCCCTGGGGTCGACGACTACACCATCGTCAAGCCACCCCCTCCACCGTCGCAGGTTCGTTGTTGCGCAGTCTACGAGAGGGCCAAATTAACGCACCGTACGAATTTGTTTCTTCGAACCACTGCACCCTAGCTCGTCTCGGAGGTGCGATGAGATTCGAGCTGGGTCGTGACTTGCTGCGACGTTGCGACGGAACTGGTTACAGTGGCTTGTGCGCAATGTTTGGGGTGCAGATGATGGTCCTCGCGGGGCAGCAGCAGCTGGCGGTGGCGCCGCGCAAGCCGGTGACCATTCCAAAGCCGCAGTGGCATCCGCCCTGGAAGCTCTACAGGGTAAGTGCGATGACCCGGCAGACCAGTAGTTGTCTCTGTTTTACCTTTGTTAGTTTCTGGGAGGGAGAAAGAGAAAGTAAAGGAAGTTTGCGGAGAGATTGGGAGCCTTAATAAAACGGCACAACTTATGCTTGGGCCATCCTGCTTTTTTTTTATTTCCAAAAGAGTTGCCAGTGCTCTCGAAATTTTTCGAGCACTTCGTTAAAGGTGCGTGACTCGCTTGGTTTCTTTTGTATGAGCAAACAAACTTGAAATTCGGATGACTATGATGTTAAAATAAGTTCTCCCAATTTATTGCCTAAATACGTTTACGGTAGTAGTTTCTCATGTTCTTTTTCATTGTGCTCACTGAGCTGAAAAGCATGTCTACGGTGTAAAGATAAACTGACATCAAGCGGGATAGTGGCAGCCTTGAAATCTTTCCCTTCTTTTTGTCTTCATCATTGGAAGAGGGAACAATTCCCTTCTGTACAAACCTGAGTGAAGGTGGGGAGAGAACAAAGCAATCCACATTGGACATGAGTTAACATTAGGGAGGGAGGCCGAATGAAGATTTCTTAGATTTGGCTTTTTCGCTACGAATGTTGAAGAAAAAATTGAGAGGTGCCTCTTTCTCGTTCTTGACCTTGCTTTGCTTTAACGTTGGGCTGTTATTTGTAGCCAAAGTTCCATGTTTTTGGATAGATAAAAAAAAAAAATCAGATTAACACTCACCGGTAAGTTTTCCGTCAATTCGGATTTATCCAAAAAACTGAATTTCGAGGTCCCAACGACAAAACAAAAAGCAAGAAAGATGGCGTTTTACAAATAAACTTTACGAGAACACAGAGTCAGCGGTTCTAAGGAGATGCCGCTTCAGTTTCCTTTGAAATCTGAACTACTGACAAAAGGGGTTTGCCTTTTAGCCTGTCAAGGTTCCCTCAATACAACGAGTCATTGCACCAAAACCCTTTTTTTTTTTTTTCATTTTAAAAAATTGGGAACAAAGCAAAACAAACTCGAAATTTCAGAGAAATGCGAACCTAACAAAAATCAACTCCGATAGACACCGAATTTTCAGTGAAAAATGCACTCCGAAAAACACCCTCCGAATTTCACGAGAAATAAACTCCGAAAACATGGAATCCTATTTATAGCCCATAGTCGTAAAGTAGACTCTGGGACCACTAAGCATTCATGTAACAGGTCTGCACTTGGCAATGCCAGACTCTCCCTCTAGGTGCAAAAGGTCCTGCCCTTCTGGGTCGTAATCAAAGCTGAGACTGCTGAAGTGACGCGCTAGGGCGGTGTGCGCTTTCTTATAGTCTCTACCGCCAGCAATGCGCTTGTTCACGAGCTTCCCAGTGGTTGCGGAACTCTTTTGCTGCCTGTTGACGTGAGCACGAAATAAGGAGTGCCGAACGTTCAGGTCATCAGTGGCCACACGGGCTGGGTGCGGTGCCTGGCAGTGGAGCCCGGGAACCAGTGGTTCTGCACCGGATCGAACGACCGTATCATCAAGGTATCTACCGTTTAAGTCCCGTCTAAAGTACAGCAACCTGCCATGCCACAGGACATCGGTGCATTCCGCATTTTAAAACTTGGTTCCAAGACGAGTCTGTCTCTATTCACGCTGTGTTGCAACTCTCTTGCTTTTCGGAGTCCAAATAGAGTAGAACACTTCCCGTAGCAAAGAATGAAGAGCGGGTTGGTGAAAATACAAGAATCAAAGAAAGAATAAAAACACTTGGGGACAAGAACAGACGGCACAGTTTGAAAGACCTGTGCTGTCTGTCTTTGTCCCTAAGTGTTTTTATTCTTTCTTTGATTCTTGCACTTACCGTAGTACAGTAAATGTATGAAAAGAAAACAAGCTCTTTATTACATTACCATTTCTATTATATTCGTTAAAAATACTAATGGCTTAATAAACAGAACTTATTTCCTTTTGTGTCTTCTTGTTACTATTACAATACTATTGCACTGGAATCCCAGATACCTGTAGAAGCTTTATGGGCTCGTTACAACATTCTTTTACCACGAATTGCAGTAAGCTTTTAGCACTGGCACAGGAATCTAAGCCTCTCCTGTGATGAAGCTACTGGTGAGGTAGCAGTGAATAGAGGAGTTGTGTATGTAGTATTGTAAAGATACGAACGTGGTGAAGAAGACTTGAGGTCTTGTTTGGATTTTAAACAATGTTTGTTTATGATTTAGCTTCACTACGCATTGTTTAGTTCTGCGCCACTCAAACTGCTCTGTTTTGGACGTCGGCCGTTTGCAGATCTGGGACCTCGCGAGCGGCAAGCTGAAGTTGTCGCTGACCGGCCACATCAGTGGAGTCAGGGGCCTGGCCGTCAGCCCGCGCCAGCCGTACCTCTTCTCGTGCGGAGAAGACAAGCAAGTCAAGTGCTGGGACCTGGAGTACAACAAGGTGCTGAACAAAGCGACCTGCCTTTGAGTTCTCGTGCACGGTGGCTCCTGTACCTCCCCAGCTTGCGGTGCTATCGTCTCTGGCAGCATGCGCCCATACCATTCTGAGTCCAGCGCGAATGCGGCCATCGGAAGTTCCCTATCTGCCATTTTGGGTCCATTGGAAGTGAACCAGGTGGAGCGTTGCAGACGCTGGGCGGCAGCGTGCTGGATGACACGCTCTTTGCGCGTTTGCTGTCATTCGCTGAAGTTCTTTAAAATCTCATGTAAACGGTCGTAGTTGCCTTTGAGAACCTGTGGAACTTTTTACGAAAGCGCAGAACCGCAGAAAAGCGGGACAACTCATCGAACGGAAGTCTCGCGGCGTGATCAAAAACATGCCTTGTAAGAACTAATTGTAAGGGTCCTTTATTAAAAATGATTAAAAATCTCAATGGTATCGGGGGTTTCTGCCGTGGCTTACAGAAAGTGATTCCAACCTGCCAAAGTGCTCAAAAAAAATATCAGAACAATTTATATATTTTTTTTGACAAGACAAAGTGTTAACTAAGTACCAACGAAACATTTCCATACATTTATCCAGTTCGGGGTTTCACCGTGTCGATCGTGCAATGATTGACTTTTGCAACCATTGTTACGTAGTGTTTATTTTTTTCTTTTTACTAAGTGTTCTATGTAAAGTACCTCTTCACCTCCAACAGTGAAAAAATTGTGCATGTGCCACAACAAGCGTTTAAATACTTTGACTTTTTGTGCACTCCTGTTTACGCTTCCAGGTTATCCGGCACTACCACGGACACCTGAGTGGTGTGTACGCGCTTTCCCTGCACCCAACCATCGACGTTCTGGTCACCGGAGGCAGGGATGCCACCGGAAGGGTCAGTTGACTCTCTGACATTATAAAACGAACCATAGAAATGCCATCTATATTATTTTATATAGACGTTTGCAAGTACGGCCTCTGGGCGCCACCATCTTGCTGCTGGTGTGTGTTGATCGTCCTGTAGTTGGACCTTGCCGGATGCAACGCCCAGTAGGGCATCGCGCCAAGTAGTGCGTTGCGTCCAAAAGCGTCTCGCGTTCGCTAGGGCGTCGCGTCTAGTACAGGCAAGGTTGCGTGGTATTGTTTATCTGAAAGAATAAAAAAAAAAACACTCATCAGTGAAATTTTTGTTCCGATTTATCCGAAAAACTCGGAATTTCAAGGGTACGATAGCAAACACATAAAAGAAATTTCACAGGTAAGTTTGGTCAGAGTGCGGGGTCAGTGATCCTGAGGGGAGGCCAAAGTATCGACATCTACTGAAGTAAACACTTATTCGCAAATTTTGTCATGGCACAGTTATTAGTACATTACCATTGGCAGGGGTGCCAACGCCAAATTCATCTGAAGAAATATAATCTGATACAGATGAGTTCTTATGAATTTAGGATGTGTTTGTGACCAGATATTAACGTAATATCCCGACAGAGAGCCCACCAAAAATTGAAAGTATATAAAATGAAAATAAGGAGTGGGGCTAAATTTTGGTGTGCGGTCAAAAAAAAGTTGAAGAAATGTTAGTTTTAGATTCTGTGACCTGTGAAACTTGTGATCGCAGCAAAAGAACGAAAGACGACTGCCCTTCCCAGTCGGCAATGTTCGCTTATCTCCCGCCGTGGCTAAGTAACATAATTTCCGCCGAGGTCACCATTGGCCAGGGACCTGCAATTACTAGAAGTTGGCTATCTTTGGGTGTTATTGAAAAAATAGCAAATCATTACAAAGATAAGAATGGATTATCTCTCGGGGGATGAGGCATCTCTCAGGACAATACAATACTAATCTTTTTATTAAAAAAAAAAAGTGGTACAAAGCAAAATTAGATTTTGAATTTAGTAGAATTGGGAATGTAACAAACTGAACTTGATAAACCCCGAAATTCTTTTGCAAAATAAACTGAAAGAAATTTTGCTAATTTCATAAAAATAAACTCTAGAAACACGGAACTCCGAGTGTAGGGTGTTGCACCCAGCAGGGCACCGTGTGATGAATCGGGGGTCGGCTCTCCCTGACCAAGTCCCTCTGCTGCTGGCAGGTATGGGACATGCGCACCAAGGCCAGCATCCACTCCCTCGTGGGGCACAACAACACCGTGGCGAGCGTGCAGTCCCAGGCGGCCGAGCCGCAGGTGCTCACCGGCAGCCACGACTGCACCATCCGCCTCTGGGACCTGGTGGCGGGCAAGTCCCGCGTCACCCTCACCCACCACAAGAAGAGCGTGCGCGCCCTCCTCGTACACCCCAAGCTGTGAGCCCTTTCCCCTCTCTGCACGGTGCAACCATGCCACGGCCGGTTTGCTGATCAGTGCGGGTATTTTTACTGGGTGTCAGGCTACGCCAGGGCCGGTTGGCTGATCAGTGCAGCTGTCTTTAGTGTCGGTACTAATGCAGTGGCACCTCCACCTTGCACCCGAGGTCATGCTTTTGAGCGGCCTCATTCGGTCTTTGTTTGTTCGGAACTGTTACTTCCGATTTCATTAGTCTTTTATAGATCTCGGCGTTTGCCATGAAGCGCGAGGTTCAGCGACATAGGGTTGCCATTCTGTAGGAACGAAAAAGTGTACCAATACAGAAGTCGCCTAAACAAAACGAAATTATGTGCCGTTCAAAAAGTGACATTGCAAGATAAAACATTGTTTTCATCGCTTGCTCATACCTGCTGCTACACATTAAAAAAAAAAAAAAATGAATTGCCAGTTAGGAGAGACAGGGAGAAAACAGAAAATTGGAACCAAATCGAACGTGCCCGAGTATGCTCGAGCATGGCAGTCAAAGGGTTAAAGGGGCGGTGCAACGATTTTATGATTAAAAGAATTTGCCTCTGGTCGTTTTTACGTTGTTTATCGTGTCCCGGAGGATAGAGAAAACACCTCAAATGTCGCGATTCCGCTGCACAATCGGGAAGCCAAAGTCGAGCTTTTTCGCCCACCTGCAGCCCCAAGTGGCAGCCGAAGGAACTACGGCGAAAAGATTACGTGACCTCGCTCGACTCTAAGCTGCAGCATAACGCCCGCTAATGTCAGCAGAGAGAGGGAGAGGAAGCGTCCTCCGAGATAGCACACGGGAACCTACACGGCACTCCGAATGACGTCACTGGGAGTGCGACCAGGTGTGACCCTGAAGACTGGGAGTGAGTTGAGGGGTGCCCGAAATGCCAATATTTATCTTTTTTTTACGCAACAACTAGGACACGCAGACAAAATCGGTTTTCTGTTTTTTACTTCAGAAGTGTCAGAGGGCAACTTCCACAAATCTTTGACCGAAGTCCGGAAATCGTTGCACCCCCCCTTTAATAGGAAAATCGGGCGCCTATCAATCTAACTTGAGCAATTTTTAGAACGCTCAGAACCGTAGGTTGATATACAACCATTAGTGGACGATCACAGAAACTACTTTAGCATCTCTTAGTCACGGTAAGAACGAAAAGAGGACTCGTGATACCGGAATGGTGGTTGTACTTCTAGGTGAAACAAAAATCTCCTTTATAAAACGGGGTAATTAATTGGCATTAGAGAGCTCGCGTTATGTATGACCATACAAATGTCGGGTTTAGTCGTTGGGGTCTCGCTCAGGAATTCTCACACTGGCAAAGTCGCCGCAGCCACGTGGTTGGTGGGCACGCAGATGCTCGGAAGAAAGAGCCTGGCGTAGGTGGTGGGTACGCAGCAGCTTGATCGGTGCCGCCCGGGGCTTTGGGACATCCATCCGGGGCATTCCTGGGCTGCCCAACCATTGGTGTCGAACCGTTCCTCTTCACTGAGGTGCCCTCCGTCTTGTGCCCCGAGCATGGCCTTGCGTCTGCTGCGGTGTCTTCTCTTCTTTTCCGAATAATTCACATCATCGCGACCGGTTCACAGATGCAACGCAGCGCTGAGGTGGTGGAAAGTGAAGGTTGCATCAGCGCTATTGTCAACGCGGTGTCTATGCGGAGAGCAAGTCATCTGCTTTTTGCGCAGGAGTTTCGGTGACGTCAAAACGACGCCAAGCTCTGATTGGCTTTGATTGGGAGGATAGTGGGTAGATCTCAGTGCTAGATGCCTTGAGGTTTACCCACTAAATTTTTCCATCAGCCAATAAGAGCTCAGTGTTTTGACATCATCGCAACCCCTGTGCAAGAAGCAGATGGACTTGCGCTCTGCATAGTGCTGGAGGTGTATGTCTGAAGAGGCCTTTACACTGCTCTTTCAGCACTGTGCCAATTCAGCAGTGTGCCAACTCGACACTGTAGTGCACGTGCAAACCAATCTTGTCAACAAAGCGAATGCCGCAACCCGACTTGTCTTGGTCCTATAGTAACCATTTTGCCACTCGCGTTTGTTCGAAGGTACGCTTTTGCCTCGGGCGGCCCGGACAACATCAAGCAGTGGAAGTGCCCGGACGGAAAGTTCATCCAGAACCTGTCGGGCCACAACGCCATCGTCAACTGTCTCGGGATGAACGACGACGGAGTTCTCGTCTCTGGAGGTGGGTTCGCGTGCCAACGTAAATTGATGTCGCAGGACGTCAGACCACGTGACCTGATATCCCCGCTAAATTTTGAGGAAAAATTGACGTCGCACAACCAGACATCACGTGACGTGGACACGTGGCACGCCAGCACGGCATCGCGTCGTGGCATCGCCCAACGTTGCGTCATGCGACGTCAATTCGCTCGCTTAATTTAGCAGAGAAATGCACAGACGGACAAAAGAATTTTTTAAATTCAAAAATTCTATCAAGATGTGTTGTCCCGTCTCCTCTCTTTACGTATATAACTCTTTCTAAACTTGGATCATTACCAACGCACTCACTAACAAGTATAAAAAAAAAACTTTTTGCGGTTTTTTAATGATTGTTGTGCCCTCGCAGGCGACAACGGGACCCTGTTCTTCTGGGACTGGCGCACGGGGTACAACTTCCAGCGGCTGCAGGCCCCCGTCCAGCCGGGCTCCATCGACAGCGAGGCCGGAATCTTCGCCTGCCTCTTCGACATGAGTGGCAGCCGCCTCATCACCGCCGAGGCCGACAAGACCGTCAAGATCTTCAGGGAGGACGACACAGCGGTCAGTGTCTCTCACGCGCTACGTCGCTCCCAGATGGGTTTGGCTGCCCCGTGCACGATTCTGTGGTCACCGACAGGGCGAGAAAGGCAGGGCGCGTCTTTCGAATGCTCGGCCTCCAGCACGCACTCGTTGCCTTCCACCATGCTTTGATTGCGCATACGCGCTCGAGGCTAAAGAGACGCCCAAGAGTCGTCGAAGTTTGTGAGCTCTCGCTGGAGACGGCACAACCGAAGGACCTCCCTGACATTTTCATTTTGTCAGCGACTATACCAGGGGTCTCAAACTCACTTGTGTGTAGGGGCCACATAGTCCATCCCCAAAAGGACGAGGACCAACGGGGAGGGGGCAATATTTTGCTATTTTGGGACAAACGAACAGCAGAGGTTTATCACGCTGCAAGGCAGCCGACTGTCCTAGCGAGAACCCAGGGATTTTCTAGAGAGTGAACCTTGTTTTTTCTGCTTTTTATAAGCTCACCGTTTTGCAATCATTAGCTTTGATTTGCATATGCAGTCGCCGACCGATTTTTCGGTTGCCAATAATTCGGACTCGTTCGATATTTCAGACCTACAGGAGGAATCGTGACCCACCCGATAGAAATAATGCATATTCACGACCGATGTTTCGGACAGCTTGAAGTCAGAAAGTTCTATTTTTTGGACAAAATCGTCGCGAGCGATCAGCGGTAAACACCACCAAGATGCAGCCATTCTGCATTCTATGTTGGCTGCACGTGGATTGGCTCGGTTTGGCGGCGCTACTTGAGTACTGCCAAGTCCTACTGCTAGGTGACGCTGTACGGCTTTTTTTCTTCTTCTCTAGCTGCGCGTCATTATCATCATCATTGTTACCATTTTGCTTTGTTCATTCGCCATTGCAGTCGTGGACTTGCACGTCTCAGGTCGATCTCGTCTCCGTGAATCGTGTTTTCGGACTACCCTGTCTTGGACGTCATTGCCCCATCTGTTCTTCTGCCGCGGCGATGTGTCGCTAAGAAGTGCAGAAAGTACTTGACCATAACGCTAGAAAAGAAGCCAGCGATTCTCAAACTAATTCAGAGTTTCCAAACGCAAACGGAGGCGTAATTTGAAACAAGGCGCGCAAGCGTAACTTGAAGCAAGGTACTATTTACGGCTTTTTTAAGCCCGCTTAGACGTAATAAAAGCAAGTTTCTTAATCTTCGGATTTTTTTATTGCTCTATTATTCGGACATTTTTGCGATCCCTGCGAAGTCCGAAAAATCGGTCGGCGACTGTAAGACTACTGTAGTTGTGGCCCACACCTGATGTTATAAAATGATTTAAAACACAAACATACTGGCAGTTTTATATAGAACGAGACCGAGCACACCATCCTTGCCCTGCCGCACCATTCACCAGGCTCAACAGGCATAAAAAAATATATCTTCATACATCAGTCTTTGCTTTCCGGACAATTTTTATATCAACATTATAGGGAAATACTTGTATTCTAAAGGTATTGTCCGACAGATAGAAGCCCGAGCTCATAGCTTTATCTTTGGCAGTTGCTCGTGCTGATCGAGAATTTGTGCCACCGAGGGGCCTCCGTGAGCAAAGAGCTTGCACTTGTGGCCTAGTAGTGCTATTGCCATTCTGGTTGATTTAGGTGAGAAAGGTGCTGAGAAGCAAAGATTTAGACAAACGAATACTTTGTCCAAAAGAAACAGAATAGTGCAAAATCTGCGAACACATTATATGAACAGGTCCTTTTCAAATGGAAATAAATCGACGATATAAAACTATCCTTTATGGCGCATCTGGCGCTCAAGGCGAGAGAATGGGGGCTTGTAGCCGCGGAATTCTTGCGGGCCGCGTGTTTCGCCTAGCTTTGCACCACTAAAAGCCAGTTCGCACATTTTCGGGCACACCGGCGCCATCTATTAAGTAGCCCTGCAACGCTTCCCTCCTGCATACAACTAGCCCGAAGGTCTCGCGGCATTTGCGAGGTCAAGTCTATGCGCCGTTTACTAGTAATGGCCGCCTATAACGTCGGAATTTACGTCGAACCGACGGTGAAGGAACGCCGTGTATAACAAATGGGAAAATACATACGCAGTTAGACAGTGTTTCCCGATAGGTGGCACCGGCGAGCTCTCCTTGTCGTAAGCGGTCACAAGCGGGCAAGACACGCTCGGCCCCACTCAAACAGAAATGTGCGAACCAAGGACTTCCTAGCGATGGCATTCCGCTAGATCTTTTCGTGCTTGTTTCAACTTTCTTTTTGTATTTGCAGACGGAAGAGACCCACCCTGTCAACTGGAAGCCAGACATCCTGAAAAGGAGAAGGTTCTAACTCGCTTCGCCCAACACTGTACAGTTTTCTTCGTTTTTTTTTTTTATTATTTCTTGGCAAGAATAAATTTGGGCATCACTTTTCTTTTCATCTACCCGTGCAACTGGCACAACCGAGTGGCACCTGACACTGCTTTTGACGAGTAGTTCTGCAAGCTCCTTGCATGACCACGTCGGGCGCGTGGTTCAAAATGCCGGTGTTCTTTCGGAACGGCTTGTCTCGTGGATCGGGGTGGGATCGGACATTGCCCGTGCTCGGCGTCGACTATCTTGCGCTACGTTGTCGAGGCTAGCACAGCTTCCATGGTGCCGCAGCATTCACACTCGCTCTCATGCGAAAGTAGGCACGCTGAAGTGCCACAGAAGCTACGCTAGCCTTGACAACGTAGCACGAAATAGTTGATGCCAAGTATATAGTCCACGTTTTCAGTCCTCTCTAAGCTGATAGCCAGAGAAAAGAAGCTACAGTCACGCATCGTCCTCAGTTGATCCGTGTCCTCAGCCTTGAGTTCTCTATTATGACTCTTTAGTAAAGTTGGCTTCTCTATATACACTGCGAGGGGGCCGAAGGGATAGAACCGCAAAAACCTGTTTCTCAACGTAGCACGCTGTGATTTACTACGGAGGTGCGGCTAGATGATGGAAGTATGGAGTCAAAATGCCAACAAATGAACTTGCATCGTTCGAAAATTTAAAAAAAAAAGAACCTGTTTTGGACAATCTACGGCACCATTTCGCAGACGATGCCATATGGGGGCTGGCTACTTGTGTACGCTGCTGACGGATGATGCAGACGATGCGGCTGCTCGACCGATCGATGAAGGGGCCTGAGGGATTTAAACACCTTTTCGTGTTTATTTTGAAAAGATATCTCGCATTGAAAATTGTACATTAGAGATGCTCCTGCCGCGCTGAAAGAAGTGTAGTTAAAACTTTCGAAAGACCCTCTGTTAAGCTCGGCGCCAGTGCACTCTCAACGCTCCCAGCATCCGTTGGCAGCATTTCGCACACCGCCTGCAATCTCCACAAAATGCTGCCGTAGATTGCCTGAATTAGGTTCTTCTTTTTTCATTTTTGAATGAGGTAAGTTCATCCGATGATGATTTGACTCCGTACTTCCACCACCTAGCCACGCCTCTGCAGTAAATCGCAGTGTGAAGTGTCTAGAAGCCGCTTTTTGCGGTTCGTTTAAAGTGGGCTAGATCTCTTCGGCCCTTGCGGTATATATACATCTAGCGCTGTGCATGGCACATCTGAGATGTCATCATGATCTAGTTTCTCAAGTGGACATTGCTTTTCCGATCAACTGATTACATGAGGTTGTGTGGCACATCAGTAGCACATTTTCTTACGTGCCTATTAATAGGGAAGTAGGCATCCTGTATGAAATGTATTTCTGATGTCCCTGTGGTCATATTTTTATGCTTCACCTATCGGCCATTTTTGGAGTGCATTTCTGGTTCATATCTCTGCCACCTGTAAGATATAAGCTGTTTGATTTACCCACACCGGTGCAGAAAAGTGCAGGGTAGTGTACTTCCGGTATGTGTATTGAAATACGACTGGAATGGACCTTTTGTAGAAATACGCGGTGTGCATGTGCGGAGTATTTCATGCGCCTGGGTTCGAGAGTATCTAGTTCCAAACAATCCGCCATCTTGCATTTCTCGCCTTTGAGCGGTTTCGTTGTGTCGACCTCGGGGCGGAAGATTACGCACGATGGGGACAAAGGTGAGCTAGGGGGAGCCGTATCTAGGTCACATCGCCTCAATGGGTGAACAGGATGTAGATGACGTTTTGGGTGTGGAACGGGTGGTGAGGCCTTGGGCGCGCGTTGTTTTCCAGTCAACTAGTCTCGAACCGATTCGCGTGTCTAGGTGGCAGCACATATTCGCCAAGAGGTCCATTACACCGCCCTACTCTTTTCTACACCGGTGCAGGTGACTCGAACGAACCTATACTATACTTCGTTTCACCTTATATGCGAGCGAAGCCAAAGCTAGAAGCGCGAGACCATCGCTTTTTGCGTTTCTCCCCAGCTCGTGCGCTCGAGCACAGCCTGAACGCACGGAGCTTTCGTGCTCGCGCTTCTAGCTTTGCCTTCGCTTCTGAACTCTTTCTCTCCTTTTTTTTTTTTTTTTTCCAGTGTAGTACCAGTAGTACTATGGTGCCTGGATCGCGTCTCCGACTGGTGTGTTTAGCGTCCTATCCCGCCCGCGTATACATCAGAAGTGGTCCCGAAGTGGCAACAAATGACGTCACAGAAGCCAGAGTGTCATGCTGTTGACTGTCGCGATCCTAGCGGTGG